>JZLH01S0335545.1:8625-18983 GCA_001188425.1 Eucidaris tribuloides
GATTCGCTCCAGGAAAACGGACCAAGAACTGTGTACTTTGAAAATCCTTTCATTATCAAGCTTCTGCTATTTGGTATAATTTACCTGCATATATTATAGATTTTATTGTCACTGTAGTTCAAAAGTACTCCCTTCAAATGATACAATAAAACAAAAGCACTTTTGTCATCATTTTTCGTGAATGGTGATTGGGAGGAAAGGTAAGGAGGATGTGAGGGGAGAGGGGTTGTGGGGGATTGTGAGGGAGGTAAGAGGGGAACAAGCGGGAACAAGGGTGAGAAAGACGTGTGAGAAATGGAAGAGGGGACGGAGGGATTTCGAATTCTGGGTCTGATTGTATTCCTTGTATATTCGACTGATTTGCTCATTGTATTTTAATGTCTTCTTTTTGTTCAGTCTCTGTGTTTTGGTGCTGTCTCTTCTATGTTTTATTCATTCATTTATTTTATGGTTACATGTCGTTATTCCGTAGGCTCATTTTTCCAACTGTTTGTAATTCCAAAGTTTTAAATACTAGGGAAGCCGGGAGAAGTGGAACATAAATTGAAAAGTGACGAATTGTTATGCATAACTTTCTTACTTGTCAGAATTACATGCTCATGTCTGTAATGTAATACACTCATGCTCATAGTTATGGAATACTATTTTTTTTTTTAAAGTTGCCATTATTCCGTGAACGGTACATCTGGGATTAATATTTGCTCACCCCAGGTGAAACCATTTTAATCTAAGTATTTCAGTAATGCTGAGCATTTTGTAGCGTCCGACTCGACGCTAAAACCTGTGCTCAAAAATGGCGGTGTTGTTGCTGTTGTTTAGTCACGTTATTAGACTTGTAACAGACAATTCTGATTTTAATTTAGTGATAAATGACATTAGATCAAAATTTATAAGTTTTTTGTGTTGTTGTTTTTTAATTACTTTAATTTAATACTTTTTCATGTTTTTTGTGGATTTTAAAAAAATAAAAAGTAATTGTTATTGCACTCAAACGCATTCTAGTTTTTACTTAGTGATCTCATGAAATCCAAAAATTGCTTCACATACTGCATTTTTGTGAAATTAACACATGTTTTGAAAATTAATACTAAATTATGTTCTGAAACTAAAATTGTCTGGAAAGAAAATATTTTAAACTCCTTGGTATTCAATTTTCTTTAGGACTCGGAGAAATGGTCCAGTTGAATTATGACTGTGTTATTGAAAAGATAAAAACAAAATATAGAGATGTGGTCAAAAAGGCAACTCACAGTCTTAGGAAAAGTTGTTGTTTTGTGTAAATCCCTTATGTTATCGCAGTTAAACTATGTATTCAATGCAATTCCAGACCCAGATATGCAAACAATGAACTCGTTAAACTCAATGTTTTTCAGGTTTGTCTGGTGAAACAAGCCAGATAAAATCAAACGTGACTTATTAATTCAGGAGTATTGTCACGGAGGTGTGAAAATGGTAGATATCAGATGTTATGCTTAAAGCAGTAAAAATAGCATGGATGAGAAGGTTACGTAATAACAGACGGTTGTTTTCACTCTTCAGTGCACAAGTGTACACATGTCATTGTATCTTTGAATATGGATATAGGTCTCTGTTAAAAGTCACTGATAAAGTTAACAACATGTTTTGGAAAGATGTGCTACTTTCATGGGCGCAATACAAACCCCTCCTTCGGAGTAAACAAACTTTTAAGTAGCATGATTTGGAGAAATGATGACGTTTTAATAGATGGAAAACCAATTTTCTATCAACATTGGTATACCAAGGGAATCAGATTTATTAATGATCTCATAGCAGGTGATGGACAGTTGTTAACATTTGAGGAATTTACGGAAAAATATAGAGTGCGTACAAATTATATTGAATATCAAGGTATTATTTCATCAATTAGACAAAGATGGAGAGCTGAATTATTACATGTTCACTCAAAATTACCAAGTCCGGTAGAGGCTCATTTTAATCGTCTATTTTCACAGTGTCAGTCGGGTATAAGAGGCTTCTATAGAATTTTAAGTAATACAAAAAGAACTGAGTCAAGAGTAAGAAATAAAATTTTGTATCGAAGTCGGTAAAGAATTTGATGCTAAGTCTTGGTCAATCATATGCTCATTACCGTTTAAATGTACAGGTGAAACAAAATATCAATGGTTCCAATATCGTGTTATAAATAGAATTATAACCACAGATGTATTTTTGAAAAAAAAAAATAAGATTAGAAATGATGATTTGTGTACTTTTTGTGGAAGTTATACAGAAACAATATTACATTTTTTTTGCGAGTGTACATTTTCCTTTAATCTTTGGCAATATGTTGTTACTTCAGTTAAAAATATACGTTTAATACAGATTGATTTGACAAATGAGTTTATTTTATTCGGACATAGTAACAAATCTTTTGGTCAAATTCTATATATACAAAAGCGAATTTTCAAATGTAATACCAACAATCGCAGGTTTGAGAAATTTTATCTCAACCAACTACAAAACACAAGAATGCATTGCAATGTTAATGGAAACTTGAACAATTTAATGAAGTCTGGAAACTTTCGTCTATTATATCTATACGGGATTATTAGTTCATTTTCATAAATCTTCTACCTGTATGTTTTAAAAAGTAACAACATGGGGATATCATATACTTTTGTAGTATAGTCTATGTTCAAATGGTACCTTCAAATGTGGCATTTACGTATGTAATCTGATACATGTACTTAAAAAGAAAAATGTGTCATGACATTGTACTTTCTTTTTATCGAGAAATTGTATGGCATATGCCGAATAAAACCAATTGAAATAAAAAAAAATTATTATTGCACTCAAACGAATTCTAGTTTTTACTTAGTCATCTCATGAAATCCAAAAATTGCTTCACATACTGCATTTTTGTGAAATTAACACATGTCTTGAAAATTTTGGACGATATAGGAGAAAGAACGTAAGTATCAACAAAATATTCCATAATTATTGATTATGAGCATGAGTGTACAGATACTGGATCAAAAAAATAATAACCCATCATTCCCACACTGCCTTGATAATTTAGTGTAAAATGTGCTCCAAATGATTATTTTTAACGATTGCATCTTAGTTCCATTTGGTAAGATGAATTGTTGCAAAAATGAATTTAAGCACAACCTATTTGTATGTCGAATGATGTCTTTGATGTAATTGATATTATATGTATTGTAGTAGTTTAATAGCTGTATACCACTTGTGTGCATAATTGTTTTGTTAACTGTATTCATACTTTGTGGAGTTGTTACAAAATCAATCAATCAAAATCGATCAATCACAAAAAAGGGCTGTCCCTCATGTACAGCTGCAGATTTCTCATAATGTTGTATGTACCCACGTAAAATAAATGCTTCCAATCAGAGAGAACTGGGACACCACCTGTGAGAAGTGGGGCACTGGTTGGAGTAAACTAAAACCGTTCTGCAAAATTTTGTGCACCATTTACAATGTATATGGGGTGACGTGGGAGACACTGAGGAGAAGTGGAACAACTATTTTGTCCCAATTCACCCCCCAACACACACACACACACACACAACACACACACACACACACACACACACACACACACACACACACACACACACACACACACACACACACACACACACACACACACACACACACACACACACACACACACACACACACACACACACACACACACACACACACACACACACACACACACACACACACACACACACACACACACACACACACACACACACACACACACACACACACACACACACACACACACACACACACACACACACACACACACAGACACACACAGACACACACACACACACACACACACACAAATATAAAAAAAAATGAAATAGCAGCAAATCTCATACTTGACTTGACTTATGTCGGGTAGTTTTCCCGAGATCCATGTATGATGTCCCTCCAGTGCACTCTGTGCTCCAAGATATTTGCAATGTCCTGTGTATCATGGAGTCCAGTGTCAGCCCTCAGTGAGTCTATTTCATAATTTCATAATTTTGTAAAATGTCTCCGAAAGATCTAATTGCAAATTTTCTAGACACACCCAAGGCTTAAACATCGAGCATTAGGAGTCCGCTTAAGCCCTGATGAAAACTAAACTAATATTTTCAGACTGCAGGAAATTGAAATAAAAGAGTGACATTTTTTTTTTAAAGCGAAGATTAGAATTGATAGCGGAATAATTGGATGCTTGAAGGCATGCGATTCTTCTCTTACACTTGAGATTTTTGGGGAAATTAATCCTGACGGTTGATTAGTTAATTACTTGTGTAATTGTGGGAATTGCCCCACTTACGAATCCCAGTTTTCCACTCTATCCCCTGGGCGCGCGCGTATGTGCGTACGTGTGTACGTGCGTGTTTATGTGTACGTGTGTGTATCTGTGTCTGTCTGTGTATCTGCGTCTGTCTGTGTGTCAGTACGAGTGTGGAGTTGTGGGTGTATAGACGTAATCTTGTATTGTGTGGACAGTTATGTGTTTGATAAAATCATTATACATAATATCGGAGCTATATCTTGTATCCGCCCAAATACAAGATAAAAACACTTACACATTTGGACAACGTTCCGCTTTTGATTTCTTCTGATGTTTTAATGATTTGTAGTAGCCTTGGTCCAGTGCACGTGTTTTGGTGTAGCCTTGATGAACTAATCGCTGCAACAACTCGTCGTCCTCTCCACCCCACCCCCAGTAGGCGTTGGAGTAGCCGTTAGACTTGGTCATCTGGTCTGGCGTCAGGCCGACTGCACCACCAAACAGAAGCTCATACTGTGGTCTGGTCAATAAGAAAGAAAGAAAATAAGTGAGTAAGTAAGTAATAAGTCCGTGAGTAAGTAAGTAGTAAGTAAGTAAGTAAGTAAGTAAGTAAGTAAGTAAGTATGTAAGTAAGTAAACAGAAAGGAACTGAGTAAGCAAGTAAGTACGTAAGTAAGGAAGGAAGTAAGGAAGTAAGAGGTAAGGAAGTAAATAAGTAAGTAAAAAGTAAGGAAGTAAGTAAGAAGGTAAGTTAGTAAGAAGTAAGTAGGCAAGTGAGTTAGTAGGTAAAAAAAAATGAAGCAAGTTGATTAGTAAGTTATTAAAGCACAAGTTTATTTTTGGTGATTTTATTTTTATTTGAAAGGTTTATGCCCAAAGGTCATATCACAACAATAACAGATTCTGAATGTCTTTAGTTTTTTTTAAATTAATTAATGAAACACCACGGAGGTGGGGGGGGGGGGAACCCCGAGATTTTTGACTATATTTTACATTATAGCATCCAAAGGCTTAATAAGGTGTTAAGGTTATCTGAATCATACCTCATCAGAAAGATCATTCTGATATTTTTGAATATAAATGAATATGAAACAGAGATAAATACATACATAAATTGATAAATAAAGACAAACATATAAATAAATAAAACGATAAACAGTTCCGACCTTCCCAATTTTCCACAACTTTGTCGAGATTCGAAAGACGCCAACGATTTTAAAAACGTCGCAAATGAAAATAAATTATTAGTATTAAATTATTAATTACGATCAATTCATCTTAAACCATCCCAAAGTAACTTCAACGTTGCCAGACACAATATGTATCTGAAGTTTTATTCAAACATTTATCGAACGTTTTAAAAGCGTCAGCTGCAAACCAACAACAACAACTACAGCTATCTAGCCATGGAAGCACCTACTTAAAGTGCATTTCTTCTGGACGTGCGCAGAAGTGTCTCGGGAGCTGCTCACATCCATAATAGTTTGCGCCGTTCATGGGGATTTGATCCACATCGTGGAAGACGATGCAATCCCAAGCATGAAACCTCATGGCCTCCAGATATCCGATGTTTTTAAGCAGTCCTCGATTAAAAATCATATCATTTGCCTGCATGGGATGAAACAAAATAATGATGGATAAAAACAGGCGATGATTTTTTTTTATTAAATAATTTGGGTATTGATTTTTCACTTAAATATTTTGATCAGATTAGTAGCATTTTTCTACTATAGGTTTCTTTATTCTCTATTCCCTGTATCCGTCCCGACATAATCACATTGACAATTTTCTGTTCAGATTTGTCTTTCCTATAGTTGCTTTACAATTTATTTTTGTATTACTTGCAAGAGACATTTTGTTTTACATCGTAGAAGTTCATAAATATTGAAGAAAAGCGTCTGAGCGACGTGATAGTGTTTGAATGGAGAATGCAAAATGTTAGATGCTGACACGGTTGAAAATCACACGGTTTTGTAATACAACAGGCTATGGTCAGAACAGCGTGGTAAAAAGGTAACTTATAGATTTATCGTTTTAAAGCAGGATTGATTTGAATTCCAACCTTTTCGGGGCTTCATTCCCTGACCTTGTCGGTAAATCTTCATTATCACCACCAACACCATTAATATTATTATCATAACCCGTCATCATCATCATCATCATCATCAGCAGCAGCATCATTTATTCATCGTCATCATTAATATCATCACCATGATCGTCACTATTTTCATCTTCGTCATCATACCCTGTCATCAGCTTTACCAGACAAATAGTAGTTAAAGACAGACTACGGGATTTGCACGTCAGAAAACGGCAAAATGAATGAAATCCGCTCAAATCCTTCACAATGTGAAGATTAGTATAAATAAACACCTGTCATAGAACCTCTGGGTAGAATAATGTAGTTTGGGTGAAAATCTGGACATTGAAACTTCAAAATTTACAGTGACTGCACGGGCCGTTCCAAAATTGTCCGATCAGCCGTCAGCCGAAGGTCGCGAGGAGTTTAACCGTTTAACCAACCAGTGTGCTCCTTTAAAGGTTATCAATTATATCTTATGCATGGATGTCTGAGAAATCAATATCTTTATGAATAACTAGTGATTCATGAACACCTGTTAGATTCGCACACTAGCACCCACACACACACACACACACACACACACACACACACACACACACACACACACACACACACACACACACACACACACACACACACACACACACACACACACACACACACACACACACACACACACACACACACACACACACACACACACACACACACACACACACACACACACACACACACACGCACACATGCAGACACACACACCGACACACCCACATACACACACAAACACACACAAACACACATACACACAGACAGAAACATACACAATGACGTTCACACAGACACAAAAATACAGACGCACAAGCATGGCGACTCACGCATACACCTTCACAGATGGCAGTCTCATTCAGATACATGACTGTACACAATGAACTCAGAAACAGACATTCATACTACTGCACGTACATGAAGTCACGTGCACACAAACTTCTTACCTGTTCAGAAACAAATATGCCAAATTCTAATTTTTGATTTCGTAGAAATGACACTAAATTGCGCAGAAAGACGGCTAGATGTGAATGTCTGTTTCGAAATGGTACGACTATAGCAACCTGCAATAAACATAAAATGGTAAAGAAAAATAAAGACTTTGTGTCTATTATACTTATTTACATGTACACCCAGAAGTGAAAGGTGCACTTCTAACGATGTAATGTTGTAACATGCACGTACTAATGACAAAAATAAAGCGAATAAACAATCTGAATTCACCGGAAAACTTTTCACGGTATTTAAAAGCCAGCAAGAGCTAATATAAAAGACAAATGTATGAACAGCCAGGTCACACAAATATATTTGTATATATTATGTAAGCATGTATGAATGTGAAAATGATTGAATAAACGAATGAATGTATGGACGAATGAATAAATGAATAAATGAATTAATGCATATATGCATGCATGAATGAATTAATGACTGCATGAATAAACTAATGCAGGGTAAATGAGTGAATTCACTCATAAGTGAAAGCATAAATGAATTATTAACGGCTGCATGTATGAAATAATTTATGAATGATTGAATGGATGGATGAATAAATGAATGAACGCATGCATGAATGAATGAATAACTGAATGCAAGCATGAATGAATGAATTTATAAATGCATGGATACATGAATACATTAATAAATAAATGATTAAATGCATGCATGCATGAATGAATGAATGAATGAATGAATGAATGAATGAATGAATGAATGAATGAATGAATGAACGATACCTTCCACTTCGGCTCACAATCCGTTGGGCGCCATCGTCCGCCAGGAAAGTAAGAATACTCCCCAATTCCTAAAGATTGATTACTCCTCATTCTGTACATCTTGTTTGTCTGGTATCTGCCTTCCAAAGTCTTGTTCATATCCCTCAGGATTGTGTTTAGGTCATCGACACGTGATACCACTTCCTCGAGAGTCCATCCAAAGATCTCCCTTTCCACGAATATTTGATCGACATCACTCACGTTGACACGATAGTTGGAGTTTAATGCTTGAAGGAGAAAAAAAATACACAATAATCTATAACAATATGATTTCTTACGAGGAAACGAGGAAAGAGGAAAAATCTTATGATAATTGGCAATATGTATGAAAGGTGATTCTGTTAAGCGAGTCGAATAAGCGTTGTAATTTTTCATTTCAGAAATCTTCATTGATGCGACGAAATGCATCTCGGTATGTACAACCTTGCACTACAACCCACATCTATAATTTACATTTTATTGTATTTCTTTAATTAAAGTTTATAACGAGCAAAATAAACTGTGGTATATGAATTTCTGTATGTGAAATGGCTTTGTAATCAACAGCATACTCGCCTAGTAATTAAAGGTAAATGTCATGATTGGGGGTAGTCCTCAACTTGGGCTGAAACTACTCTAGAATCAAGTAAACTATGCCAGGATTATCCTGTGAAAATCTTGTAGTCAAACGTTGACTCATTCTAGAATAACTAATGTCTATTGTCCCTCGTGGCAGGCAAACCTGCTGTGTGGCTTTCTATGGGTCTTATTTTTATCATCCCGGAAAAAAATAAAATACTAATATGCTCATGCTTGATTCTCCTTAAAGTAAACAAATTACAGACAAATCCTTCCAGCTGGGAGATCCATTCCAGTTAGTGTATAGTTGGTATACATTTCAACTCATTTGGTTCTTGAGGCATTTTCAAGTGTTCCCAATCATGTCACTAACCTTTAATATGGGCACCATCATCACTTTCCCTTAAAAAGGGGGGAAAATCCAACGGTGGCATTGCAATAGCGACGATTTCATGTAAAGAGTGGGAGAGGGGGACGTTAACTTCGAAAGCGAAATAAGTATACTCTCGCCCGGGCAAAAAAGCGCCCCGATTATATTGCTAAAAGGGAGGGGGGATGTGAATTTGAACTTCCCCTTCCACTGCATCAACAAAGTGTAATAATTCATTTCCATCACATTTACATGTTGAATAGGATCGCAGCAGTGGCGTTATGAGCCAAATAATTTGGGGGTTCAGAAACGTATGAAACCGAATCATTTGAAGGGGGGGGGGGAGGATACGAGCATATACAAATTTATGAATATAAGCTGTACCATGATCAAATTTCATAACTTCAAAAACACATTCGCAATATATCACCAATGCTTAGATGACAATTTTTACGACAGAGACACGAGGAGGCCTATTAAAAAGCTTGCTTGTAGGATTTGTAGGGCCCTTACATAATTAAATATAGTCTGGTTTACTTATGTTAGATTTACAATAAGGCAATGCGTAAAAAGAACCAATCAGAAGACTCAAAACACGACAACGAAAGGAAACATGAATCAATATTAGTGCATTAAACTAAAGAAAAACACACAATAATCCGTTAAATATACATGTACAATGAAATCACGTGGTAGTGATAGATCATCAATACAAGATAATGAAAATCTCATATTTGCAACATTAAATAAAGAGGAAGCACATCGGTTAAATTGGTCTTATTTTATCGAGCAGGGCAGACTATCTTCGTTATCCGAAGCCTGGAGCAATGTGACAGAACGGCGTTTTATTACAAGGACAGCAACGACAATTTATACAATGAATAACACAATCGATACAGTCAATAGATGCAGATGTGTGTTTAAGCAAGTGTATACATTATGATGACTGGTTATATATGTTCGTATAGTAAAATAGCCCTGAGCTTACATTTGAAGGTACGAAGAGTAATATTTTCTTTGAGACTAACGTCAAGTTCGTTCCAGTATTTAGGTCCAGCAAAGAAAATAGTTTTGTGTGAAAAGACAGTTCGCATAAGGGACAATTGATAATAATTGGAGTGTCTGGTTAGATAAGAATGTCGAAAATAATGATTGTTGTGTTTAAAGTAAACGAAACTGCAGGAGGGAGATACCGTGGTGAAGATGAAACATAAATACGCCAAGATTAAAGTGATAAACATCATC
>JZLH01S0335689.1:4452-19186 GCA_001188425.1 Eucidaris tribuloides
AATACGTTTTTAGTGTTCAATTTGTGGGGGTTAGAATGCACTCTGTGTCATAAGTAGAATCTGGGCTGGGCAAGCGGTCATATACTCTGGTACGATTCGCGATTTTTTCGGCGAAGAAACGGGCTCAAAAGATGGCGGTGCAAGACTGAAAGTAAAAAGTCCTGAGCGACGGCGATCAAAAAGTTTTGGCGCGGTCGGCATGGTCGCGAAATTTCGTTGAGGGCGGGGTCAAATTGACCCCCCCAGTTAATATAGAGTTAACTAGTAGAGTCACCTTGTTATGCTAAGAGGTAGATAATGTATAGCAGTGGTAATCACAAGAAAACAATGTGTACAGAAAAATAAGGAGTCATTAATCACTTGCCTCTCAAATTCCTCATTTCTTAAAAAAAAGTACAATGGGGAGGAGAGTAGGGAGGTTTAATCACGTTGCTTTATTTATTTATTTACTTTTTTGGGAGGGGGGTTCTTACAAGTTTTGGGAGATTAGCAGATAAGCTCTGTTTTGTTTCGTTTCATTTCCAGTTTGTAACATAGCCAATACTCCAATGAAACCTTGTTAAAAAAATCCAACTGATATGAGTTGGAGGGACTGGCTAGCTAAATGAACGAATACATAAATAGGAAAGGAGTGAAAAGAAAGTAAGGAACTTAGGAAGAAGGAAAGAAATA
Organism: Eucidaris tribuloides; assembly: GCA_001188425.1. Classification (NCBI taxonomy): domain Eukaryota; kingdom Metazoa; phylum Echinodermata; class Echinoidea; order Cidaroida; family Cidaridae; genus Eucidaris; species Eucidaris tribuloides. Next base: position 5,125 of record JZLH01S0335689.1, read on the forward strand.
AAGAAAGAAATAGATGCCCCCCCCCCCCCCCCCGAACCACTAGATGAACAAGTCCTGTTTTTACAACATTTTGAAAAAGACAGGGAAATTGCACAACATTCAGCAGAAGTAGTTTGATCAAATTAGAAGGGTAAAACTCGGGTGTACAATTGCAGGGCTCGACAAACCTGAGTGCCAGAGTTCCCAGGGCACCTGAAAATCATGGTGTGCCATCAGGAAAAAAAAAGAACCTGCCCGATTGGGCAGTGCCTTTTTTTGCACTGATTCATTGACAAAAGCAACTTCTAGATCTGGCATCTGAATTTTACTATCATGCACTTGAATCTAAAGTTCAACTATCCTACTAGCCAGGTTAAAAAAAAAGGTTTGTTGAGGCCTGCAATTGGTAATTAATTAATGCAAGCATCAGTGACATCACAGTTGACACTGATAGCATCTAGAAAGGGGAATGCCCAATAATATTCCCACTGAACATCCCTGCTTCCCTGATTATGTTTTATATAATCATTGTATGCCTATGCAGAGGCCACTAATATAATAGAAAAGGAGTACAGTTAACAGTCTTTGCATATAGGCACACATCAAAATGTACATCTAAGCCAGGGAGAAAGACAAAAGTTAAAGCATGAAAGGCCATGGATTATACCATACATGTATATTTTGTTTTTCTTGAGACTTATCAAAATAAAGTGTGCATGAAGAAATCTTCATTTACAGCCGTGATTTACACTGCCCAAGGAATGGAATGTGGATACAATTTATCTCATTGGTCACGAGTGAACGATCTCTGCATGGTAATTGCGCTGTATTGTTGCACTATTCGTCTTGGTCATGAGTTGCTGTGACATCTGCCCGTCTGTCTGTCGGTCTTGTTTGTCCTTCATCATAGCACCACTTTGAAACCATCCTCCCTGTAGGAGTACAGCACTATCGACAACTTGCTCCTGTGAAACAGATAAAAGAACAAATTAATTTCATCTCTATGTGAGGACCAGTTTAAAAAAATATCACTCTTGATTACCCATCATCTAATTCCATTAACCTGTTAGCTATGGGATCCGGACATGCCATGTATTAACGGTGTGGGAATTATAGAATCTCGGAAGGCAACAGAGCAATAAAAGATTTTTTAATAGAATATGTAAGAGATCTTTGAAAAGGGGTTTGCTCTATTAGAGTTAGTGGATCTCTGTTTGCATGCTTAAAAATTAACATTGTGTAAATACTCTGATATATAAGAAATACCGCTCAAGAACCTTTCACAACGTATAGGAGGAAAAAACTCAATTTTGTTGGAATTATAGTGACCGTTAGATTTTTAACTCTTAACATACCAGAGGATTTAAACCTCTATGGACTTAATTTGTATTATTTGGTGCGGATCTGCGACTTCCGGAACATTCAGAGTTAACTGACTAATTGTATAACCTATGCAAAATTACTTGTATATATTCAGACCCTTGCTCTGCATGGGTGTTCATAATGTACAATAAGCGAAATTTCCTTCAAATTACAATTCTGAACCATATGTAATCTTGCTACATAAACAATTTTATGCATTAGCTCTCATGCAGATTGGTATTCATAAACCAATACAGGGAAACTGAAATTGAAGACTGTAGAATAAGAAGTACTGAAGTCACATAATACTACTTTTGAGAAACAAAGGCTCAAAGTTTTCAAATTTGTCTACAGATCACAATTGTTTGAGTTATACATCCAAACTTGGTGAAGTTATTGACACAATAAAAGACAAAAACAAACTTTGTCACACTTATCAATTTCCAATAATCAATAATCAATATTGTGGACTTGAGTACTTCTTCTAACAAGAGTGACGCTGGGGCGAGCACATAATACGCCCACCTGTAACGCGGAAAATGAAAAACATGTCACTGTGACCTTGACCTTTGACCTTTTAACCTCAAAATCAATAGGCTTCCTGGGATCGATGCTAGTATCATACACACCAAATTATATGAGGCTAGGTTAAGTTAAACTGAAGTTATGGCGTTTACAAGGAAAAGTTAACGGACGGACAGACAGACGGACGGACAGACAGACAGACGAACGGATGGACAGACGGACACCGAGCGTGATACCATAATACGTCCCGTAGCCGGGCGTATAAAAACAAGGGTCTCAGGAAAAAAAATGAATTTCTCGAATAAATGAATGTCAAAAACACTTAATTGTATATATTTTTGGAATGTCCTTCGTAAGACGGACAATTTGACATGCAACTTGTCAAATTTAGACGTTGTTTTGAATTTGACCTCATTTGACCTTTGACCGGAAGTGACCCCATATCTCATCAACAAAGCACAAAATAAATGATAAATTATATATTTCTTAATCCTTGTAACTAGTCGAGTAATCTGAGATACATTTTGAAGAAATTAGACCAAGTTAAAAATTTGACTCCGGTTGACCCCTCCCCTGACCCCTACTAGGGAAGGGTGAAATTGATCAAAATTTGGTCATAAAATTTCTTGACTTTAGAACAATCACTAACTCAATTTTTTCAAAATGTGACTTAAGTACTTCTTATTCTACACACTTCAATTATACTATTGACTGACTCAGCTCAGTGAGTCTGACACTGACTACAAGACTGTTACTGTTCATTTTTCAAATTCTATGAAAAGTGAAAATTCTTTACACACTGGCTGAAATCTACAAAGGCACTGACAGATTCCTTCAAAAGATTATTTTCAGAAAATGTTACAATTTCTATTATTACTTAAAGACACTATGTATCATTGCAGAAGCCTCATTTAAAAAATTGTCAAACTTTGCTATCTACCGTATAGTGTTTGAATGGGTCGATAAACACCTGACAACACAAACTTAGACAGTTATGCTGTCACTAGCAAAATAGATGTTCAGATACAAATCCATAATAACTTAATAATAATTGTCCCGTGGATGAAAATTCTATGACACAGCAGTCTGTCGGCGGGGGAGAGGACTGGAATGATCACTCAATAATTCTTACTTTATAAAAGCACTTAATGATCGTTTTGAACTGCAATTTTTCAGGGCTTCATTTTAGACCACATCAGAGACACTAGCAGTATGGGGGATCATGTAGCTCAGACTTTTAAAACTAGAAACAATGTTAAACAATGCCTTTAAAGGTACATTTTTTGTTTTTTCAATTAAGTTCTGAAACTAAAGGGATACGCGCGAAAGAATAGATTCCTCTTCTACTTACTCTTCTTCTTTCAATTCACGTATCTCGTCAGCAATCTTGATGACGTATCGCCGGTACTTGTTGTACTTCTCTGTTACCATGGATACACTGCTTTGGAAAGTGCTGTCATCACTGTCAAACTGTCACAAAACAAAAGTCAGTGCAAGAAATTTGGATAATCGTTTATAGTCTATAGAACATAATTGCAAAATTGGGGGTGACATATTTGTATTCATGTTTGTGAGCTCCTAGTAAATTGTTAATACGGTATTAGTTAGATTTCCCCTGTGTGAAAAGGTGTGCTACTTTTGACAACGAAATACATTTTTGCCTGCCAAATTCCCAGCCAATCACCATTCGACAGTAAAACCCTCCAAATTTCAATTATGGGATGTAGTAAAAGACCTAATTTGTGGGTAGGACATTTGATATTGTGTTCCCCGCAAGTTAATTCGGGGGGGGGGGGGGCATGTAACCCTTGTCCCCCTCCCCCACGATTTCCACCCATGAGTGATTTACTCCAATCGTTGATGCTTGTGCACATTTCTGTCATGAAACCTTTATAAATTTATTAGGAAACTTGAAAGTGACATATAATGTTATAGTCACTGAATATTGAAGGGAAAATCTTGATCTTTATTATACACTGAAATAATTTCATTATAATACTCATTTCTCAATCATTCATTTCACAAAGGAATTAAATATCTAATTTGTATATTTTTAAATTGTGTAACTTTTCACTTGCATTTTTATTCACAGTTTGTATGCAAAATGTTATTGCAGGTTTAATGCCAATCACTCAGCTTTTGTGGGAATTATGTGAGAGAAAGTGAAAACAAAAATTGTTTACAGGTCATGTTTTGGCCTATTCTCAAATTAACAGGTTCCTATTTCTCATTGTCTTAATAATTTTACATTTTCAAGTACCCTAACACTTCCCTCAAATAAAGTTTGATCAAAATGTAGACAGTGGTTGATGGGTTACAATATGCCATGTTAAAACTGTGAAATATGGAGACAAAATAGCATCAAATCACTGCCTACATACTCTCTCAAAATGAACTAAACAATTCTTCCAAACTGTCCAACCCAATGGCATGCTTACTTGCCTAAACTAATATTACATATGGTTTACTGTTTTACCCTTAAATAAGCGCTTATTTAATTCCTGTTATTATCATACAACACATGCTCGTTTTGCAGTATAAAGTATTATACTTACATCAAGCATCCCCACCATTGCTTTAATAACACTAAGTGGTAGATCAACCTGAAATAAAAACAAAGATTATGTTGAAATTAAAAACATTATATATCATTCACACATTTACTTAGTACTTCCCCCTTTCCCCCTTTAATTCATTAAGCCAATTTAATTTGTATTGCTTATTGTTTGAATCTCACTTGAATCATATAAGTTATAACAATATATTTTTTTTAATTGTATTTTGGATTCTTACAATCGAATGTAATTTCAACATTCATTTTATAATTGTATTTTCATAATTCATTGTATCTTATGTTGTAATTGAACTTATGAATATTGTACTTTAATGTGAAGCAGGGATCTCCTGAACAGCAGGACCAATTGGTCTTGAATAGAGACTACCCTCTTGAAATAAAACAGAAAAAATAGTAAATAAACAAACAAATAAATGAATAAATAAATAAATAAATAAACAAATTAATAAATAAATAAACAAATAAATAAATACATTTACTTCGTAAAGGGCATTGAGATAATATTATGTTAAATGGGCAACTATAAGTAGCAGAAGTTAGTTTACTCAGATATAATTTTTTTCTTTAAAAATGACAAATCAATGCATGATATTTCATAGAAAAACCTGATGAATTAATAATTGGACTGAAAATAAATACTTACAGCCATAACCTCCACAATGTATTTGGATGAAAATATTTCCAATACAGATTCAATCCTTGCTTGAATCTATAATGATAAGAAAATTAGGAGGAAAAGAATACTGGTAGAATTAAAAATGGCAAATAAAAACAATTGAATGATCACTGAACTCATTAATAAACAAAATCTTTACACATAATATAGTTTCTATTATGATAAAAAATCATGGGTATTATTCACTCTTCAAACTTTCAGTTATGAAAGTTATTCAGTAAGATTTGCACAGACCTAAATTTATCTGACATTATTTTAAAGACCAAATGCAAAACAGATTTTCTTCACGTGAATGGTACTTAACTTTGCAGAATGTGGTCCTGAATATCAAAGAAAACATAAAATGAGATACAAATCCAACTCCAAATTCTGTTAAAATGAACAGAGCATAGATAATTACAAGTAGGTCAATGTAAAATGAAATACAAAATTGTTCTGCTGTAATACTTTTTCAATCAATAGCAATCAATTGATATGATTTGTGACATGCAGTGATACTATATGATTAAAGAGAAATGGCAGGATTGCAAACAGTCTTCAATATAAGATCAAATGTTACTAGAATCAAGCATATTTTTTCAGGTTACTGCTGTGAAAATTTCATGGTCAATCACTTCCCTCTTATTGTCCAACTAACCTGTTGAAGACGATTTGATTTTGCTTTAACAAGCATTTCCCATAGACATCATGACGAGATATCTTGTGTCTAGTCTTCAATGGGTTAATATAAAAATTTCTGTGACAATCTAATTTTGTTGTATAGCTGTCTATGGGATGTATTTGTATCAGGGTCATATTTTAATTCTATACTGGTAAGTGCATACTTGTTTCTCCTCTAGTAAACAAATTCAAGACAATCCTTCCAGCATGGATATACACTCCAGGCAGTGTATGTATTAGTATATGTTCATTTGGTTCTTGACACATTGTTGATTTCTCCCAATCATGTCACTGCTCGCAGAGAACAGAGGTCATTGGTGGCAATATCAAATGAATCAACCAACCTGTCGCTCATATCTCCTCCTGACGTTGTTGTCCAACTTCTCCATGGTGATGAACGTCACTTGATATTGGGGAAGACTGCTGTTTGTGCTGCTCTCGTAGGGAGACTTTATCTGTTCAGTTATCTCCCTACAAAATGATAACAAAAACAAGCGGTTACTTCATAGTCAGCTTACAGCAATAGGGGCCCACTAGCCAAGATTAATAAACTCTAATACTAGTCTGGGAGCTAGCTACTTCTCAATTTACCCCATCGAACCCAAAAGATTTGACCCCTCAAAATTACTTAGACTATCTATGTGAATGAAAAAAAAAATGTCAGCTGGACACCAGTGGTCGGGTTTGGCCCCTAGACCGAATTTAAGGGGGCTCACAACCCAGTCCCACGCATGGATTATTGAGTATGTTTGGCGTCTTGGTGACCTGTATACTGCATGCGCGCGTGCGACACGGTGCGCATTTTGTCTGTATGCGCGCGCGCAATTTCATTTCATTGTGCAATGTTATGTATTAACATCATTGATGCGCATGTGCGTAATACTAAGGCACGCGGCGTTTAGGGGAACTGAGTTAACTGACAACCCCTTTCTTACAAGTTGAAATGTCAGTTTGATATTTTTTTAATGTATACCCATAGAAGTATCTATTGACCAAATATGGCTAGATGGGGTAAATTAAGTGAAACCCCAAGGAGGGGAGCATGGGGGTATTTTGGGGAGGAGCTGACAACCCCTTTCCAACCAGTTGATATGTCAGTTATGATATTTTCGTAATATACACCCATAGTCTTATCTGCCATCAAAATTTGGTCCATGGGCTAAATAGAGTAAATTTAACCCGCTGCGGGGTAATTTTAGGGGGGAGCTGATAACCCCTTTCTGACCACTTGATATGTCATTTATGATATTTTTGTTATACGCACCCATAGCATAATCATCTGCCCAAATTTGGTCCATGGGCTAGATGGGGTACCTCTGAAGGATCAAATCTTTTGGGCTCGGTGAGGTAAATTGAGAAGTAGCAGGCTCTCGCCCTATACCTACAAGATCCCACTCTTATATTCTTGTGCAGAACACCATTATATCGTTATTTCATATGTCAACTACAACTTCAAAACTGGCAATTAGTCAGGTAGGTCACTAGTTGGGGGGACCAGTTACTCTACATTCATTGACAACGTGTTCGTGGGTCTGGATGTCACCACACGGGCAAAGGTCAGAGTCTGAGATGCCCCATTTTTTCATGTTTGCGGCATAACGGCCAGCACCTGAACACCATACATTGACATCACCTACTAAAATCATACTCATACTAATGTCCATATTTGTGCAAAAAAGAGTGGATTTTGGTACACTTATTTTCATTGTCTGCTATGAATTCTTCTCAATATCAATCATTGACAATTACACAATGAGAGAACCTGTCTTGCAATGTGTATAGTACCTGTAAATATTCTCAATACACCATTTACTAAGACTGCATAATAACGTGTATGAGTACGCTTTTCGCTGGTGTGCGTCTTGCCTCAGATCAGCTCATGTCAAACTTTATAAGGCAAAACTAGGTTTGAGATGACCACTATTTAGTAGCAATTAATAAAAGAGACTCTTGCCAGTTTAATTTTGTCCTACTATCGTTGTGTATTACTTTTGCAGCAAATTTGTGACAATCATTTTAATTTTGGCCCTTTATCGCCTGAACTACTCAGCTACGATTTAGATATTACTTACCACCTGTTGGCACACATTTTCTGCTGGAGGTGATCAACCAGATTGCATGAGGTGACTGAAGATTCCACCACTACTGGGACTTTGTCTTTGTCAAAAGAGCGCACCTGTGAAAAAGAGATAACTACTTTGTAGTAAAATCATTTAAAACATTAAAAAAAACAATAAATACTGCACTAGGAGACATGTTTACAAACAACACATAACACTTCAAGATTCTCAATTTAAATTGACTGTGCACAGGTAATTACAATGAGTGAAAATTTACTGTAAGTAATATGCAAACAATATTGATAACATCTATGACTAGGTGATGGAAAATCAGTATATGGTCCACTTATTTTAACAGAATACTATCTGGTGAAAAGAAATGTTGTCTAAGCATAATCATGGTTACAAAAAACATAAAATGGTATACCAAAAATTGTTGATATTAATATACTACTGACCTGTTAAGCAAGCATAAACTATAAAAGTAATTCCAAGCAAGTATAATCTAGACAATTTCAAACAGATGCAACTCTTTTACTTTGTTGGTGCATTAGGTAGTATCACAACTATCAGCGCCATCTAATTTTTTGTGTTGCATCATGTCCCTAATAGGCTCGTATCAGCCAATGATACATATGTACACGGCCTGCATTCAGAGATGCCAACCTCTTGACACAAAAAATCAGACTGAATATCCTCAAAAATCATATTTTTGAGTGAAAAATCAGATTTTCACGCGACATACACGTAGGTCACGTACCCCCCCCCCCAACACACACACACACATACACACATGTAGGCACACACACACACACACACACACACAGAGTTTACGATTCATGTGACATGGGTCATATACCCGACATGCCACGTACACACACACACACACAAATAGTTTACGATTCATGTGACATGGGTCATATACCCGACATGCCACCTACACTCGACTCTTGTCTTGTAGAGTTAAGAATGTCACATTAACTTCATTATTAACACAAACAATTAAGTTGTAACATTACTTCAATTACTTCAAGTTACAAGTACGCTAATTCAAGCAGTAATAACCATTGCAGGGAGCCTGCATTTAAAAAAATTGTCAAAACTGCATAATGCTAACCGGGTAATAGTGTTGAATGGTCCGTAAACACCTGACAACACGCAAACTTAAGACTAATACGCAAAATAGAGTCAGATACAAATCCATAATAACTTAATAATAATTTGTCCCGTGGAATGAAAATTCAATGACACAGCAGTCTGTCGGCGGGGGGGGGGGAGGGGGGGAGGGGGGGGGGGGACTGGAATCGTCAACTTTCAATAATTCTTACTTTATAAAAAGCACTTAATGATCAGATTTGGAAACTGCAATCCTTTCAGGGCTTCATTTTAGAACCACAATCAGAAAGACAACTAAGCAGTAATGGGGGGATCAATGTAGCCTCAAGACATTAAAAAAACAGAAACAATGTAAACAATGCCTTTAAAGGGGTACATTTTTTGTTTTTTCAAATTAAAGCTTCTGAAAAACTAAAGGGAATACGGTCGCGTTTATAAAGAAATAGATTCCCCTCTTCTAACTAACTCCATCTTCCTTCAAATTCACGTATCTCGTCAGCCAATCTTGATGACGTATCGCACGGACTTGTTGTAGCTTCTCTGTTACAATGGATACACTGCTTTTGGAAATGCTTGGTCAATCACTGTCAAACTTCAAACAAAAAAACACAAAAGTCAGTGCAAAGAAAATTGGATAACGTTTAATAGTCTATACGAACATAATTGCATGGCAAAATTGGGGGTGACATATTTGTAATTCCATGTTTTGTGAGCTCCTAGTAATTATTGTTAATACGGTATTAGTTAGATTCGCCACTGTGTGAAAAGGTGTGCTACTTTTGACACGAAATACATTTTTTGCCATGCCAAATTCCCAGCCAATCACCATTCGACAGTAAAACCCTCCAAATTTTCCAATTATGGATGTAGAAAGACCTAATTTGTGGAAGACATTGAATATTGTGTTCCCAGCAAGTTAATCAGAAGGGGGGGGCAGTACCCTTGGTCCCACTCCCCCAGATTTCCACCCATGAGTGATTTACATCCGCATCGTATGATGTTTGTGGGCACCATTTGCTGTCATAGAAACCTTCTATAAAATTTATAGGAAACTTGAAAGTGACATATAAATGTATAGTCACTGAATATTGAGGGGAAAAATCTTTGATACTTTATTATAGCAATGAAATAATTCATTATAAATACTCATTTCTAATTTCATTCATTCACAAAGGAAATTAAATATCTAATTTGTATATTTTAAATTGGTAACTTTTCAAACCTTCATTTTTAATTCACAGTTTGTATCAAATGTTATTGCAAGAGGGGTTTAATGGGCCAAAATCACTTTTCTTCTTTCAGCTTTTGTGGAATTATGTGAGAGAAATGAGAAACAAATTGTTTAACACAGGTCATGTTTTTGCCTATTCCTCGAAATTAACAGGTCCATATTTCTCAATATGTCTTAATAATTTTTACATTTATCAAGTACGCCTAACACTTCCCTCAAAATAAATTGATCAAAATAGTAGACAGTGGTTGATGGTTTACAATATGCCATGTTAAAAACTGTGAAAATATGGAGACAAAATAGCATCAAATCACTGCCTACATACTCTCTCAAAATGAACTAAGCAATTCTTCCCAAACTGTCCACCCAATGGCATGCTTACTTGGCCTAAACTAATATTACATATGTTTACTGTTTTTAACCCTAAATAAGCGGGCTTATTTAATTCCTGTTATTATCATACAACATGCTCGTATTGCAGTATAAAGTTATTATACTTACATCAAAGCAATCCCCACCATGTTTAATAACACTAAGTGGTAGATCAACCTGAATATAAAGTCTTAAACATTTACATTTCACCACTATTACTTATACTTCCCCCTTTCGCCCCCTTTAATTCATTAACCAATTTAATTATGTATTGCTTATTGTTGAATCTCACTTGAATCATAATAAGCTTTATAACAATATACTTTTTTTAAATTGTATTTGGAATCCTTACAACCGAATGTAATTTCAACATCAATTTTATAATTGTTAAGTTTTCAAATAATTCATGTTATTCTTATGTTGTAATTGAACTTATGAATATTGTACTTTAGATGATGAAGCAGGATCTCCTGACAGCAGGACCAATATGTCTTGAATAGAGACTACCCTCTTTTGAAGATAAACAGAAAAAATAAAATACAACATAACAAATAAATGATTAAATAAATAAATAAATAAACAAATTAATAAATAAATAAACAAATAAACAAATTAATAAATAAATAAACAATAAATAAATACATTTACATCGTAAGGGCATTGAAGATAATATTATATATATGTGTCTATATCTATATTATGTATGCAGAAGTTAGTCAGATATAATTTTTTCTTTAAAAATGACAATCAATGCATGATATTTCATAGAAAACCTGATGAATTAATAATTGGACACTGAAAAAAATACTTACAGCCATAATCCACAATGTAATTTGAATGAAAATTTATCGCAATACAGATTTCAATCCCTTGCTTGAATCTATAATGATAAGAAAATTAGGAGGAAAAGAAACTGGTAGAATTAAAAAATGGCAAATAAAAAACAAATTGAATGATCACTGAACTCATTAATAAAACAAAAACTTTACACTAAATCATAGTTTCTTATTATGGTAAAAAATCATGGGTATTATTCACTCCTTCAAACTTTCAGTATGAAAGTATTCATAAGATTTCAACAGACCAATAAATTACTGACGATTATTTAATAGACGCAAATGCAAAACAGAATTTTCTCACTAGAATGTACCTAACTTTGCAGAAATGTGGTCCTGAAATATCCAAAGAAAACATAAAATGAGATACCAAATCCAACTCCAAAATTCTGTTAAAAATGAACAGAGCATAGATAATTACAAAGTAGGTCAATGTAAAATGAAATACAAAATTGTTCTGCTGAATACTTTTCAATTCAAATAGTCATCAATTGATATGTATTTTGACATGACAGTGATACTATATGATTAAAGAGAAATGGCGGATTGCAAAACAGTCCTCGATATAAAGATCAATGTTACTAAGAATGCAAAGCATTATTTTTTAGTTACTGCTGTGAAAAATTTCAATGGTCCAATCAACTTCCTCTTGTTGTCCAACTAACCTGTTGAAGACGATTTGAATTTGCTTTACAACAAGCATTCTCCCATAGACATCATGACGAGATAACTTGCGTCTAAGTCTTCAATGGGTTAAATAATAAAATTTCTGAGTGACACATCTAATTTTTGTTGTATAGCTGTCTATGGGATGTATTTGTACAGGTCATATTTTAATTCTATACTGGTAAGTGCATACTTGTTTTCTCCTCTAGTAAACAAAATTCAGGAAGACAATCCTTCCAGCATGGATATTACCACCCAGGCAGTGTATGTATTAGTATATGTTCATTTGGTCTTAGACACATTGCTTGATTCTCGGCCAATCATGTCACGCTCGCAGAGGAACAGAGGTCATTGGTCGGAGAAAAGCATCAAATAATCAACCAATCCTGTCGCTCATTTATATCTCTCTCTCTGATCTGTGTCTATATCTTCTCATGGTGAAAACGTCACTTGATATTGGGAGACTGCTGTTTGTGCTGCTACTCGTAGGAGACTTTATCTGTTCAGTTATCTCCCACTACAGAAATGATAAACAAAACAAGGCGGTACTTCATAGTCGACTTACAGCAATAGGGCCCACAGCCAAAGAATTAATAAACTCAATACTAGTCTGGAGCTTAGCTACTTCTCAATGTTACCCCCATCGACCCAAAAGATTGACCCCTCAAAAATACTAGACTAATCTATGTGAATGAAAAAAAAAATGTCAGCTGGACACCAGTGGTCGGGTTTGCCCCCTAGACCGAATTTTAAGGGGGTCACACCCCAGCCCACGCATGGATTATTGAGTATGTTTGGCGTCTTGGTGAACCTGATATACTGCATGCGGCTTTGTCGTATCTATCTGTCTGTCTCTATTTTTGTCTGTATCGCGCTCTTCAATTTCATTTCATTGTGCAATGTTATGTATTAAGCATCATTGAATGCGGCCATGTGCGTAATACTAAAGGCACGCGGCGTTAGGGGAACTGAAGTTAACTGACACCCCTTTCTACAAGTTGAAATGTCAGTTTTGATATTTTTTAATGTATACCCATAAGAAGTATCTATTGACGAGCAAAAGATGGCTAAGGGGTAAATTAAGTGAACCCCCAAGGAAGGGGAGCATGGGGTATTTTGGGAGGAGCTGCGACAACACCCTTCACCAGTTGATATGTCAGTTATGGATATTTTCGTAATATACACCCATAGTCTTATCTGCATCAAATTGTCATGGCTAGATAGAGTAATTATATCTCTCTCTGTCGTGGGTTTAATTTTAGGGGGGAGCTTGATAACCCCTTTCTGACCACATTGATATGTCATTATGAATATTTTTGATTATACGCACCATAGCATAATCATCTGCCCAAATTGGTCCATGGCTAGATGGGGTACTCCTGAAGGATCAATCTTTGGGCTCGTGAGGTAAATGAGAAGTAGCAGGCTCTCAGCCCCTATACACCTACAAGATCCCATCTTATATCTGTGTCTATATATCTATTCTCTAATTATATTTGTTATTTCATATTTAACTACAAACTTCAAACTGGCATTAGTCAGGAGGTCACCTAGTTGGGGCGTTGTCAATATCTGTCAGTGGGCAAGGGGACGCGTTACCTAACAATTCATTTGACCAACGTGTTCGTGGTCTCGGATGTCCACCAACCGGCAAAGGTCAGAGTCTGAGATGCGCCCCATTTTTCAATGGTTTCGGCATAACGGCCAGCACCTGAACACCATACATTGACATCAACCTACTAAAACATACTCATACTACTGTCCCAATATTTGTGGCAAAAAAGAGTGGGATTTGGTAGACTATTTTCATTGTCTGCTATGATTCTTCTCAATATCAATCATTGACAATTACACAATGAGAGAACCTGTCTTCAATGTGTATAGTACCTGTAAATATTCTCAATACAGCCATTCACTAAAGACTGCATAATAAGTGTATCGAGTACCTTTTCGCTGGTGTGCGTATTGCCTCAGATCAGCTCATGTCAAACTTATAAGGCAAAA
>JZLH01S0335689.1:29668-75565 GCA_001188425.1 Eucidaris tribuloides
TATTTTTCAGCCTTTGACGCGTAAATTTACCCCGGTGACTTTATGGTGGTTTTGTGATGCACGTTCACATATGGTCCGCTAATTTAAAAGAATATATCTGTGTGAAAAGAAAGTTGTCTAAGCATAATGATGGTTACAAAAAAACATAAAATGATATTACCAAAAATTGTTGATATTTAATATACTACTGACCTATTAAGCAAGCATAAACTATAAGAGTAATTCCAAGCAAGTATAATCTTAGACAATTCATAGAGATGCAACTGGTTTACTTGGTTGGTGCATTTTGGTAGTATCACAACTATCAGCCGCCATCTAATTTTTGTGTTGCATATGTCCCTAATAGGCTCATATCAGCCAATGATACATATGTACACGGCCTGCATTGAATAGTGTGAGTGAGCAATTTTCAGCCAGAGTGCAGATTCATGGCTTGCTATTGGGAACTGCTAATCTGTAATACTGATCCTGTTACACACTCATAACATGGTTGGAGGGTATATACTAGCGGAGGAATTTTATCAACACTGTCACAGAAAACTTTGTAATGAGTCCCTGCGAAGATACTGTTCCTATCCTCACTTGAGTAGATTGTCTGAATCCTTGAGGATGACGAGATGTGAGATGCCACAGCTCGGCAGTACTCCTGGACTTCTCTAGACTCTGTTAGACAGAATAAAAATGTGAACATTATCTTTGAGATATTACATTTAGACAATATGGAACAAACTTTTGCTGATATGAAATAACATAATAGTCCTCAATTTCTTTTCACATACTACCAGCACATAAATGAGTTTGTAGATATCAGAAAAAATACCATGTATTTTATGCAAAGATGGGGATGGCTGGCAAAAGGACATTCATGCCATAGATTCTATGCAGCATCAAGGCCCTTCTTTCTGCCTTCTGCTGGGCACAAAATGTCTCCAACATCACAAGATTTAAAGGTATTCACCATATTTCATCACTAATTTGGATAGTCAAACTGTTACATGCTCAACATATTGACTCAAGGTAATTCTCATTATATACTATGACCAGACACATATTTTAACAAGTATCTCTCCAACGTATACAACTAACACACCTATTTGTAGGCTTGTACATAGAAGTGTTGTGGTGGAGTACTGTGAACTATGTATCGTTGGTTGTCTGGCACAAAGGCCTTAACACCAAATTGTCTCCAACTTGAAAACCATTAGCTCTTTTCACATGAAATCAAAAGAGTGTGATATGTTTAGGCTCCTTCTGTCAAGACTGTTAAGTGCAAATATCAAATAAAATATTTCTCATATCAGAGAAAATTTACTGTTAAGACAATTCTGCTAAGGAACATATGCTAGGGCCCTTCTGCCGGACAACCATGGTATCAACTATCAACAAACATGGATACATTCAAATCTAGCAGGAAAAGTAAACATAGAGTTGTTTCATATAAGACTGTATACATACGCGTACGCAGGGGGGTGTTTGGGGTGTTCAAACACCCCCCTTTTGCAAAAGGGGGGTGTTAACATCCCCAAAACCCCCTTTTTTTCTGGAATCACCCCTTTTTTTGTCAAAGGGGGGTGTTTGAAAATGTGAAATAACCATGAAAACATGAAAGAACCTTGGACTTGGATTTGGAGAAAAAAAAAATCGCCCCCCCCCGCAGTGAGTTTTCGGTGGCTGGCATGACCGGAAAAAAATAGACTTAGGATTTGGCGCGGATGAACACTCCCCTTGGCAAAATCCTGCGTACGCCTATGACTGTATAACATTGAAACACCTAATCACTTTTTAATAAGTATAAAGCATATGATTAAATGACATGTGAGGTCAGGAATCCTCCATTCCAATAAAATGAATTCCCAGCCATTTCTTCTCCATTGTTTGTCCATACAAAACACATTTCATTTGATTTCCTTTGTACTGACCATTGTGTCATTCATAGAGGACGTCGCTCTGATTCCAGCTGCCCACAGGTTTCTGACCACCTTGATGCGATCCTTGATCATGGAGTAGCTTCCACTGAGATGACAAGGACGTCACACACACTGGGGTTGTCAACAGAACATACATAATACTGTAAATTACAAATTTACAAAGGCGTGGGGAGTGGCATTTTTTTTCAAATAGAGACCCACACTTCAAAATAATGGGTCATGGGTGAAGATATAGAAAACATATTTTTATGCAAGCTGGAATTGATGCAAGAAGGGTAGCACCTTGCCTATCATTGAAGTGACTACCAGGGTCCGCGCATTTCAAGAAAACAAAATTACCTGATTTTTCTCTGATGAAGTCTCAAAATTCCATGATAATTACTTCAACTCATTTCCAGTTCCACCACAGCCAGTCATCCAATGGATGTTGTTTTTGATATGCAACAAAATATAACAAAAGTCTGACTGACTACTTTCGCTTTTTTTGGGCTAATCAAAACTCCCTGACTTTTCCCTGATTTGACACATTTTTATCAAATTCCCTGACTTTTCCCTGACTGGAAAAAAGTAAAATAATTTTCCCTGATGGGCTGGGACCTTGCTACAATGGGGATTTAGTCCTCTTGTAGTCCCATGCGTTAACTCCCTACACCATCTAGATGTCGAGCACCAAGCTAGAAGCAGTACGTACCATTTTTATAATGGTCTTTGGTATGACCCAACACGAGCCAGAACTCTCCATCTCCCGCTTGAGAGGCAGACGCCTCTACACACCGTGAGCCAACTCACCAGGTTACAAACGTTGATCAACACTCAAAACGATTCTTCCCAATCAAACTGTTTAAAATAAGATTATGAGGACAAACAAGGGAAGACCCCAAACATCAAGCGATTATGTCACAATGCCAACCAGCATTCCAATAACATATTATCAATATATTATTTTGGTTTGTTGTTTATTAACATAACTCACCATATCATTTTGGGTGTCCTGCATCACAGCAGACATGATCTTCTCAAACGAGATGCTGACACCCACTGCCGTTGGCCTGGCAGGTTCTGTTGCGATGACGACGGTTTCTTGAACTCTGGAATCTAAACAATGATTCAATCAAGTTAAAGTCATTATCATGATTATCAATAAAATATTTAAGGTAGTGTGCTCAATTTCTTATAGTTAGGAAGATGTCAAGTTGGTTGTTAACAGTTAGCCAGGTAATTACAATATTACCTCAGTGGATTTAACATGCAAATAGAAATAAAATCTTAAGTTCAATAAATCTTCAATCTTAAACTTAGTTTAATTTGAAAAAAAAAAATCTAGGTTTCTGTAGCAGATAGCTGCTGCACATGGAATGTAGTTAAATTTTCAAGAATAAGTATTAGACGAGTAATTGGGAATACTTTTTTTAATGCTAAATACAATGTAACAGTAAAGGTGCCGGTTTATAGTCTTGTATCACAGCATACACGCTGTCACTCACAACTTCACACATTACCATGTTGTCAATGGACCCACATGTCAAGCCTGCACAAATGTGTGCCACATCCAATCCTAGAGGATTTTTTCTATCCCAGCTTCATGTTTGTTGCTCAGAAGCTAAATCTCTCATAAATAGCTATTTCAGTTTCTCCAAGGTACCCACTTATACTCCTGGTTGGAGAACAGTCATGAGAATGAAGCGCTTTGTCCATTGACTACAAACGGGATGAAGAGGCATGAACCCCAGACTTTTTGCAAGTGCATCCATAAGCTTCCCACTGAGATACAATGCCTCCACTAGCAAATAAAATTCTGATAATCTACACAATATTTCTCAAATGTAGCATTCCTAAAACATTGATTTGTACGTTAGGGCTAAGAGATTGGAAGTAAGCATATGACAAGAACAATTGTAACAGTGACGAAAAATAATTCTGATATTGATAGCTCACTGCAAAACTTTTAACTAAATTGTGGGGAGGCACATCAGTAAAACCAATGCCCCTGACAAAAGATGGTGGTGCATTACCTCAGTAAATGCAAGCTTTCAACATTCTTCTAATTTTTGTCTTCTTTACCAGTTTACTGCATCTGCCTCTTAAAGCTCAGTGACATGATTGGGAGAAATAAAAAATGCCTTTAGAACCAAACTAATTGAAAGACAAACCAAATGTACACCAGCTGGAGTGGATCTCCTGGCTGGAAGGATTTGTCTTGAGTTTGTTTAGTTATGGAGAATCAAGCATGAACAGGCCAGCAGTTTAATTTCATCGGGGCACGATAGATTTAATCCCCATAGAAGGCTACACTACAAATTTGTCTGTTACAAGGCTTACTGATGGACATTATTTTAAAATGAGTCAACTTTAGACTGGAAAATTTTCACAGTAGAATCCCTGCATAGTTTACTTGATTTTAGAATAGTTTTTACCCCAAGTTGAGGACTACCCCCAATCATGTAATTTACCTTTAATGCAAAAGCAATGGTTGTAATAAGGCAAACTCTGACACTGACAGCACACTGCTACAATCACAAATTTCAACTAGCAAAATTGATGCCCTTGACACAAGAGGACAAATGATAGCAGTGCGAAGTGTTATTTTATGACACAGTACCAATTTTGTATTTTTTTTACCAGTTTATCATATCTGCCTCCCGCAGCCAAGACATCCATGGTGCAGCGCTTATTTCGGTGTCCAATTGCGGCGACAAACTGGAAGATGACGCCAGAAAAACAGTGAATATTGTAGACCAGGCCAACATTGATCAGAATCTGGGAACAGAGAAAGTGATTTGATTCAAAATTAATATTTCATCATTCAATGGGATAGGTATTTACCAAAAGTTGTCTTTATTAAAAATGTTTTGTATGTTGTATGAACAAGCCAGAAATTTCAACTCTGAATGTGCCAAAGTCACAAATATGCACCAAACAGTACACACAATATCCATAGAGCTCTAATTTCTCTGGTATGTTCAATATTAATTAAGAAAAACAGGCAGAAGGTAAAAGAAACAGGATAACAAGGAAATACATGTGTCAAAAATACATAGCAAATTGCACAAAGTTAACATGTGGAAATGAATCTATGAAACAAATCTGAATCTACAAATTTGTAAAATTTACATCAAATTAATTTACACAAAATGTAAATTTATATGAAACAAACAAAAAATATTTAAAAACAGCCAATATTTATTGAAAAGTGATATTATACTGTATGTCTAATAATATGATACAGACTTTGGGGCTTAACCCTAATTAGACTGGGGTATTTTGGAGGCTGGAAAGACTGGGGGGGCCTAAAGGGCCCCCCCTTCAGATCTCGGCCGTTGATCGTGCGATCGTGATGAAAATCGACACACACGTCACCCATGACATAATCTAAAGAATTGTATATTTGATTGTTCAAAAATGACATAATTCTCAGAATTGTATATTTGATTGTTCAAAAATTAGTCAAATTTATTTTTAATTAATTAATTATGCTAATTTATGCAAGAAATTATAATTTGGCTGTAAATCATTAAGTAAAGCCCTTGAAGTGCTCATTTTTTGTTTAAAGACTCTTTGCGAGATTCTGATCGGAGGCACATTAAAAAAAATTTGGTATCAAAATGTTTTCTTATGTATTTTATTGTTTTTGGAATTTCTTATGTATTTCTTTATTTTTCGACTTTTTGTTTTTTATTGTTTTTTCAGTGGAAATTGTCGGCGACATTATTTCGGTCATAAATAGCAGCAAATCAAATGATTGTTATCAATGAAAGCAAAATTAAAAACTCATTTATGAATTTTCACTGAAAACACAATTTGCATTGACTTTGTACATGAAATCACGTTTTTGAGCAATTTTGGGTCTGACGCATGGGTGCAAAATTATGCATAACTCGCGAACCGGGTACCTGGGCGTCGCAAATTTGGGCTTAAAGATTGGCAAGACTTCAAAAAAAAGTCATGAAATATCGCAGCCATAGCTTCTCGCGTTAAAAATTTATCGCAAAAAATGTCGAGGGGGGGGGCTTTTAGGCCCCCCCCCCCCAGTCCAATTAGGGTTAATAAAGGAATAAACCAGGAAATGATAGCAATTATTCCTTTGATATCTGAAAAACAACTCCTCAATATATTCCTAGAATCATTGCCTACCTCTAGCCGTACTCCAAAGATCTGTGCCTGAGACACGATGACTTCCATCTCATGTAGGGCCTGTTTGACCATAGAGGCATTGGGATTGTTGCCTTTGGTCAATGGCTTGAGTGTTGAGGCCAGCTTGCTGATCGGACATTCCAGCTCAATGTATTGGTATAAATTAGCAACCTATGAAAAACAGGACAGTTCCCACAAAGATCAATTATCACTTAAGTTCCGCTTCAGTTTGAGTCACAGTTACAAAGGCAATTGTCATGCAATAGTCTTGAAGGGAACTTTTTAACATATGACTTCCAAATGACCTTTGAACCTAGTTCACTAGCCATACCGTTTGTCAGATAAATACATGACAAGAAACTTATCAGAAAATTTGAGCATTGTTTCCAGCTTTCCATGAAAACAACATTCCTAATCCTTTTCCCTAAAATTCCAACATCTTTCAAGCAGCCATTTTACACACATAATGTCCACCTTTGCCAAAATCCATTCAGTTTGATTTGTAATTGATATTTAAATTATTATTGAACATTATGCAATATTGGAATGAATTTATGCACGACTTATTATTGATTTACCTATCACTTATTGGAAATGGATTTGTCATAGGAAAGCAAGGGAACACTCAGTTCTGAGCACCTTTATCACTTCAGTCAAGTCATAACTGTATTCACATATTTTATATATTTACTTGGGAGATTGAATATTTTTAGTCATCAGACTTTCTGTTTGATATTTCTGTCATTGTCAATAAAACCTAAACTGAAGTGACAGAAGCGAATTGAAAATTTGGTTCTGGTTACCTGTTGTTCTGTGAAGGACATGCCACACAACCTCGTCTGTGTCTGGACTTTATTAAGTCTCTCACTCCTGGCCTCACTCAGTGTCCTATAGACATTGTTGTGCTGCTCCTCCGGCACCCCGCAGTGATTCAAGATGGCCGTCAGCAAACCGGTGTGATTCAGACGGATGGAGTAGTTCCTCGCCTGCAAATAGAAAATACAGTATACGCTGAATATTTTGCATCAATTCTATTTCAAGAATTTCGCGACTAAGTAAACATGAAAATCTTTACTTCCTGATAAACCTGTACTAACTCTATGCAAATACAATAAAATCAAGAAAAATAAACGCTCACAGATTTCCTTGTTTTTACAGCAATCGCGACAATATTATGTACGTGAAATATATGCCTTCACAGTAAATAATTTCAATTACAATATAGCATGAAATTTTCCCAAGGCTTAGGTGGTAAGATGCAAACCAGTGAACATCATGATCTTTTCTCTTCAAACAATTATTCATTTACCCTACAGAGTTTAATGTAAACATGTGCATTTCACTTGTCTTCGGGAAAAGTTTCATTGATATCATCCCAACTGTGGGACCAAAAAAAATGACACTGAGCTCCACAGAAAAACAAATGATTCCTTGGGGATTTCTTGCTAATTAACAAAGGTACTGCTCTCAAACAGCAGAGCCTGGTTGATAGCGACATAGCCCAGAAAGCAATAGCATAGTTCCAATATCCTGGCGGTGGGTTGACTCTCCCACCCCCGAGTATCAAAATCAAAGATCCACGCATTTAACCAATTCTACAGAGGTTACCTTAAACCTGCATAATTAATCTAATCTAACCAAGTTCAGGACATGTCAAGACAAATATTGAGAACTCCTGCGATTAACATTTAGCACAGAATATACAGGAATGAAGGGCATCACTGTGATTGCCCAATTTACCTGTAAAGCAGGGAATTCATTGAGGATTTCTGAGACAAGATGAAGGACCTCAGCATCAGGGAGCAGACTGCCTGGAGTGTTGGTGACAATGTCAAAGGCACACTCTGTTAGTTCCCTAGGATGGCAACCATACAGCTTCCTCTCTCTGTACACTCTCTCTATGGAATATCTTACAAAATAATAACATAGGGGAAAATGACTGAATAAGTAATAAATAAATACTATATTTATAACATAAATAAATACAGAAATACAGAAATACAGAAACATATAAATATATAAAATACTGAAAAAATAAACAAACATAAAAATAATAAGTATATATGTCAACACTACATATCTTGAAAATTATGAAAGAAAAAAAAAACATGAATAAGATGAAATATATGTTTTACTTTCATTTGATTTGTCTTTATTCACTTACCTTTACAACATACAAATAATCAACAAAATTATTTCACAAATGAATAGATGTATGAATAAAAATATAACAATGATTAATTAATTAACTAATATGAGAGTAAATCAAGAAATACACCAGTTAAGAACAGAGTTTTATATTTTATAACAAACACAGCTCAAGAAAATTCCAACAAAAAATAAAATTACATGATATTAAATACAGCAATTATTTGGTCAAGTGAATTGAACTCATTTATCTGAAATCATGTATGAGGATAATAATTAAACTTCTCTTGTGTTTACCTTTTGAGGTTGGTCACATTATTTCTTGCAATATATCTTGCAAATGGCACCTGAAAATCAAACATAAAAGTAAATATTGAGACATATTAGTGTATCATAACTTCTGACATCGAGATTACACCATTTTTCTCTTCACACAAATTAATCAAATATTGATGTACTTGTAAGTGAGACAATACACCCAACAAAGTAAATATTGGACATGAAGTCAACTTGGGTGACCAGCATACAATGAAATGATGTTGCTGGCAAAAGCAAGATGTTCAATGTAAAAAAACAAAAACCCTAATTTTTATGAATTACACTGCAAAAAAAAAAAAGTCCCGAGTTTCTGCATTTTGAAAACTTCTGGGGGCAGCCCCCCATCCCCCCCCCCCCAACTTGGTGCAACTCCTGCATAAGATGACTTGGAAGAAACAACTACGAGGCATAGGCTATTACACAGAAGGAGCAGAAGCCCCCTTACTCCCTTGACATGACAACATACATCATTGTTTTATTTTACAACTGATGCTTCATGGCCTTACCCTCAGGTCAAATGGAAGAGTCAGGAGTGCCCCACCATGATCGATGAAGTGGGCACATAGTTCGCTGTTGTCGTAGAGTTTGGATTTGGGCAGCAGTAAGGGAGTGTTGATTCTGATGGCACCGTGCTTCTGAAACAACCTGTAGAGGGTGTCGAAGACCATCTGCTGGGTGAGGGACGTCTTCATGGAGAAACCCTGGAAGTAAAGAATGGAGAGATACCCGGAATAGAAATGAAGTTAGCCTCAAGCAACAAATTTGTAGATTATAACTGTATGTTTGGTGTGATGCTAGAAAACATTCAATGGTTTATAATTTTAATACTGTTCATTTAAATTGTACTTATGGTTATAGTAGCAAAACTGTAAAGATACAGAGGAATCAATATGCTTGCATATGGCTAAAACGTAAACAACAACAATATTAATGAATGAAAGGTTTGCAGAGAGAATTTACGATGCAGAATGAGTTTGCTGTTCATCTCTGTATTATCAAAGTTATGAACTTACTTACGTCTGAGCTCATTAATATTAAATGAGCTCAGACGTAAGGAATGACTCTCGGGGTAATGTTGTAAACCCAAGAAAACGCGTGCTTGCCATTATCCAGCATGGCCCTGGTGGTTGTGCCGCTGACCGGCATATCAGATAGGTTTCAGGTCCTGTTGGGTCAATCTTTTTCTGAGTCATTAAAAAATAACAGATCAAGCATTTGATCTTATTTATCATAAATTTGATAATACAGAGATGAACAGCAAATTATTCTGCACCTAAAATATTGTTTGTTATCTTCATTCATTCAACAATACTCAGAGCCATCATTTGATGTGGTCATAAAGTGGAAGAGGGATTGGTCACTCAACATTGTCAATGTGAACAAGCTTCACCATCATCTGAAAGGACCAATAAAAGAAGGTTCATCAGTATACATGCAGCATTGAAGTCATAGTGGAAGGGAAAGGTATAGCAAGAGATTTAGCATATTCAACATGTATCCACTTAGAGCAGGGGTGAGGAAAATATTAAAATTCAGTAAGGAGTATGACATTTTAAAAGATATTTAACTTTCTGGCACCTTCAAGTGAAGCTAGTACCGTAAAAATGTACCATGCTTTCAAGTACAAGACTATATGAGTAGTACATGGTAACTAATATTTTGCTATTGAACTTGATTAATTAGATTGTGCAACTAATTGTTTGTGGTATGGAAATCTATGGCATATCACACCAATGTAATCAGTTACAATGGTCAAGAATCTTTAAAATAATTTACAATCACGAATTGTTGCATTTTTGTTAGTTGGTAGTCTATATTTTCAAAGTATACAGATGGTGATGGATTCGCGCAGACAAAATAAATTGCACATGAGAGGAACTGCCAACTTCATTGTTACAGCTTGTAGCTGATACAGTAGACAAAAGGGTTTGTACATACAAGAAGCTGTTGATTTTTTTATGTTTACATTTTACAGCTGATGCGCACAGTCAAGAGACAGCTCATGAAAGATGCTGACATCTGTGTGCAGTTTAATTGTGCAGGCTACCATAGGAATAGAACATCATTCTCGATTTTGGTCTTACAGAGTGTAGACGTATTTGTAATTCTCTTGTGTCTACTGCTTTTAAATAGGAGTTAAGATTGTTATGTAATCATCCATTTTTGAGTAAATTGTTGCTTGGATATATTATCAGGATTATGAGTAGGTAGAATGCAAGTAAGAAAACAGTGATGGCTAAGACCAGCAGGCCATCAACCAGGTCTGGAAGTCCTCGTACTCAATCTTGCAGGCCAGTAGTGTGAGGGAAAAGTGTTACATCCACTTCCACAGATATCAAAGCTTCTAGCAACACACAACACTCAAGACACCATGAAGTGAGGGGGCTCAACCTGGTGTTAGTTTGCCAAAAGATGCAAGTGAGCTTATACAGGCCCCTTAGCCTACCATGAGCATAGATAGTTGCCATACTCCTGAGTATTTGGACGTGGCCAAGTACTACGAGGCCAAGTTTTAGACCTTTATAACTCTCCTTTCCTGACAGCACCAAGAGAAGACTTGGGTCATCATTGCCTTTGGCCTTGCAGAGCAAGATTAAGGGATCCGAGTTTATAAATCTAGGATTACTATTGAAAAATGCTCCCTTGCTACAAGAGAAGACACCGATGGTGTTCACTTTTTCCGGTCCCAATTTACAGCTTCAGCCGTAGCATACGATACCACAAATTACCTTAGAGAAGCAATGGACTGGTGCAGCATTTTACTCAGAATGGCATCAAGAAAGAGCAAACAGAATGTTCAAATATATGAAAATTGCTCAAACTGACACCCATTTCGACAAGTTATTAGTTAACATTCATAAAAAAACACATGAACACACTGGACGTTGATTTGGTTAATAACTATTAATCACTATTTTTTTGTAGGTCAGCACCCAATCTAAATGAGTTGTAATGGTATCATTTTGGAAGCTCCATAACTGAATGAAGCCAAAACAACTTCAGATAGTCCCAAGCTGTGAGCAGAGCCAGGGTAGCAAAGGAACTGATTCCTTCATTGATTGGTAAAATTCCATGTTCAACTTATGTTTACAGGCATAATTGGGTGTGCTTGCATTTACTTCATTTTGTGAAGGTTGGTGTAAGAACAGTAATAATGCTTATCATGACAGTAACGTGCTATATATATAACACATCCAAACATCCAAGATTCTAGATTAGAAGGCATATGAATGAAAACAAAATGTTGAAGTGCAGATGGAGGTGGACTAGACCACTTCAAGTAGGTCCAACACTGCAAGGAAAAACCTTAGGTCATTGGGTTCAAAACTTCCCACTGTAAGAGTCAATCTGGGCAGATCTTGATTGTTATGTTCTACCATCAACAGCCCCAAGCCTGCCCAATCAAGCCATCATCCTTGTATGCTAGCAGACTCAAACTACCAGAAGGGGAATAGTAAGACCATGACAATCTGTGTAGTGAAATAACCAACTTATCTCAAAACAGAAACAATACATTGAACAAATATACCTACATTGTATGTGTTAAAACACACAAACAAAAATCTGAGATTTTTGACCAGAAGTCCTAAGGCAACAAAATTGAAATTCTGAAGTGAAGATAGACACATAATGAGGAACAGGTGGACTAGACCAACATTGTAAGAACAAATTTCAGCTCATTGGGTTCAAAACTTCCAACAATAAGAGTCAATTCAATACTCTAACACTGGGCAAATCTTGATTGTTATGATCTACCTAGAGCAGCCCCAAGCCTTGCTACAACAAGGGATCTTTGAAAGTCAAAATATCCCTCCCTAAGCCTCAAGCTCAAGATGAACAAAAGATGAATACTATCTGTGGAAATAAGCAATGCCAAATTTGCATACACATCATTACTGACAAATCTGTTCAACTCACACCCACTAACACAATTCAACCACCACCTCTCAATTGCAACACAACAAATGTCCTGTATTGTTTTTTCTGCACTAGATGCCCCAGCACCATATACATCGGAGAAACCACTGATATCAGAAAACACTTCAATAATGACAAGTCCACAATCTCAAACAGACGCACACAATACCCAGTAGCAGAACATTTCGCACGACCCAATCACTCAATTGACGATCTTAAATGCCGTATAATCGGGGAGTACTATTCCTCACATGTAAACAGACATCTTGAAGAACTTAAGACTATTGTACGATCCCGTAGTTTTAAGGGCGTGGGCCTCAACCGAGATCTCTCATGGCTAACAAATTAAACATTCTTTCGATAATCCTGTCCTGAATATATAAACACACTCCAAGTTATTTTCCACAACACGCACTGAAGAAGGTTGGGGGGACCAAAAATTTTAACTTTGTTACTTTTGTTCTTTCATTGGCAATGAAGGCATACATCCATGCCAGAAGGACATCACTATATGACAACACCAACACACCCTGGGTCAAAAGAGAAGCCAAACGTGAATTTGACGAGTCAATGGGGGCATATGACAAAGCAGAGGTCTGCGAACTCGTAAGCCTATACGCTCTTGAAAAACAAACTAAATACCCACAGCATAGGACTCTACAGAGACGACGGACTCGGCACATTGAGGAAGTGTTCAGACAGCACAGCCGACAGAGCAAAAAAAGACTTCATCAAAATTTTCAGTAATCTCGGCCTGCATCTCACAGTGAAAACAAACCTTAAAATGGTAGACTATCTAGACGTGACCTTAGACCTAGTTACCGGAAACTATCAACCATATAGGAAGCCCCAACGACACCCCCATGTACATACATACAGATTCCAACCACCCACCGCCAATCATCAAGCACATCCCAATTGCGGTAGAAAAGCGACTGTCGTCCTTGTTTTCAAACCAGGAATTTTTCAATAAGACTGCACCCACCTACCATGAGGTGCTAAAAAACAGGGGATATAACAGAAAAATTGACTATCGAGAAACTGATCCAATGCCACCAAAAAGAAAGAACCGCCCCAGAAGGGTTATATGGTTCAACCCTCCCTTCAGTACCAATGTTAAGACAATCGTTGGGGGCCAGTTTCTAAAACTGATTGAAAAACACTTCCCCACCGGGCATAAACTGCATAAAATCTTCAGGTGGGAGTGCAATTGATTTCAATTTTCAATTACCCTTTTATGCTAGCAGAGCTAAAACATCAGCAGGAAAATATCAAGACCATGTGAGTCTGTGCGGGAAGCAGTACTTCCTTATCTCCCAACAGGACCTGGTAGATTTTTATAAAGAAATCTTCCTCGCAAATAGCTGGATGTTTTTGCCAGCTCCTGCAAAAGAAAGAACTACATTTTATTTTGGGAAAAGTTATATTTCCTGTAGCTTTATTAACTTATTAACTTCTTTTTTTTCTTGTTCTAACAGGAAACACCCTTGAAAGAGTTCCAGGACACCATCTGAGTGTGATAAAGTGAGCCAAGGTGGAAGAATTTATGACAAAAATGATGGGCACTATTCAGTTGGGAAATTCATCATATATGTCGCTCATCTTAATCCTGACTGTGAGGCATTTTGGCAGCAACCGAAGTCTGCTAAGCCTGTGGACTCGTTACCACCATAGTTTCACGATGCATCAACTGGCATCAACATCATCGCAAAGAAAATGTCAACCATTTCAAAAGCAACGAAATGTTCAAAGATCTACACTAACCACTGCTTGCATGCAACCTCAAACAACACTCTAGACAACACTGGCTTTGAAGCCAGACATATGACTGTCTCTGGCCACAGAGCGGAAGCGAGTATCAAACATTACTCTCAAGTACAGGAACACCAAAAACACTATGTACGTCTAGCTACTGGTTCTGAGAATCAGCCCTGCACAGGTAAAGCAAGCAAGAAGAGAACTCTATCGAAGTACACCAAGGACAAACACAAATGAACTTAATAGGGATTGTTGTTTTCAAAGTAGATCATCTCCAAATTACATTTTTGCACTGCATGGCAAGATATGCCAGTTCGTAAAATCGGTGACAATACAACGCATAGTGTTTAACAAATTGTACCATAACTCTACAGCATGTCTTTACAAAGAAAGTTTAGATATACCCTCCTTGTCTGTTTATTTTGCCAATGCAACACAAACCTTCACTTAGGAATTGCAAATAAGATACCCTACTATTAAAATGATACATTTCTGAAAAAGAAAACCACAAACATTAATTCCATGACAAAAAGTAGTCAGGTAAACAGTTCGAGGAATCCGTGGGCAAAACTACCTCAAGACTTGACTGAAGACTTTATGAAGAACAAACAACTGCCAACTCTAAAACCAGAGAAATAGGGACAAAATGGGGTGAAATTTGAATAGGGACGTTCAATATCAACTGCAACAGAGTACAGTCAAATATTAGCAAAATAGGGACACAATCCACCAAATGGGTAAAAAAATACCTTATCTTTTGCCAAAAAATAGGGACTTCATCATGTCATCTATGGATCTGACCCCAGCTGGTTGATGACGTCACCTGGCGCTTGCCCCCTGACCCATCCAGAGGAACCATTATTGATTTACAGTTCTCAACCGCAATACTTTATAATTACCATTTAATGAGCTTTGAGAACTATAGCTGATTGCTTAGTGTATTATTTCGCACTTCTTGGTGGCTGGGAGATATTATCGTATGTGTATAACAACAATCCCTTGTATTTTAGTTAACTCAGTTGTATGTCACATTTGAATATAGTCTCTATTGACTACAGTTATTCAATTAACTTTTTTTTTTACCTCGGCAAGTTTCAGTGGATACCAGTGTTCATATTGTGTTTTATGTATCATTTCTGTGGCTTGTATGATAAATTTGCCATTCTGTATCTTATTGAATTATTGCTGAAATAAATAATAACAACAACAAATCCAACAACAATATAAAAAATAATAATAAAATATAATAATAAAATAGGCGGATACAGAATAAATGTTTCTGTGTACATCTCTGTTTTATCAATATTAATGATAAATAAGATCAAATGCTTGATCTGCTTAATTTTAATTGACTCATGAAAAAGATGACCCTAACAGATTGAACCTGAAACCACTCTATCACTGGACTACATTCCGGGTCAGCGGCACAACCACCAGGCACCAGTGCCTGTGGTAATGGCAATCGCCACGGTTCTCTTGTTACAAATCCGAGAATCATTCCTTGCATCTGAGGTCATTATATTAATAAGTCGCCAGTAGCAAACAAATTCTAATTAATGAAAGAAAGGTTAGCAGAGAGATATTAAGGTGCAGATTTAAATTTTCTGTCATCTCTGTATATCAAATTAATGATAAATAAGATCAAATGCTTGATCTGTCTATTTTAATGACTCAGAAAAAGATTGACGACCCCAACGGATTTGACAACCTATGAAAGACCTTACTGATATATCACGGTCGGCGCACAACACGCAGGCCAGGCTAGGTAACGGCACGCCACGCGTTCATTGGTTACAAATAACCGACAATTCATTCATTGCGCGCTCTGAGAACTATTAATATTAATAAGCTCCCCAGCTAGGAATGAATTCTAATTAATGAAAGCGTTTGCCAGAGAGAATTCAGCAATGCAGAAGTTAACAAGTGAACCGTGCGCGTTGCCGTTACCCAGCATGGCCTGGTGGTTGTGCCGCTGACCGAGCGATTACAGTACGTTTTCAGGTTCAAATCCCGTTGGGTCAATCTTTTTCTGAGTCATTAAATAACAGATCAAGCATTTGATCTTATTTATCTATTAATTTGATAATACAGAGATGAACAGAAAATTTACTCTGCATCTTAATTCTCTCTGCAAACCTTTCTTTCATTAATTAAAATAGGGACAGTAGACAGGTCTCAGATCACAACAACAAACGCACCTTGTGCATGTCGATGTCGTAGGTAAAGTCCGTCACAGCCCGGCTCGTCTGAGAAAAGAGCTCCATCATGAGGTAGCGATAGCCCTTGGAGTTCTGATTGGACACGGTCTGACGAATCATCTCCTGGAGCCTGGCATCTTCCATTTGAGGCGGGGGGAGCAGCTTGCTCTCCAGGAGCTCCTGGGCGGTGGGTCGTTTGTTGGGGTCGTGGTTCAGGAGCCATTGGATGATCTGGGTCTCGTTCCTCTTATGGACCTCGTCAAAGTCCTCTGGAATTTGGACTGACTCCTGGAATGTTTTCAAGACATAAATTGAATAGATTACAAAATGTAAGTTGTGTTGATATAGATATATAATATCAAAGAATGAAATACACATGTAAATGAACTTATAATTTTCCAATGAGAGTATGTTTTCATATGTATTTATTAGAAACATATCTGTTAACATGGTTTTGCAAAGAAAAGGCATTCCTGATATATTATTGGTGATCCCATAGATTTCGTCAGAATCTTTCTTCTTCTTTTTCTTTTTTTTTCATGTTTCTTTCTGGTCATTTCTTGTGTTCAAGATATCTCATTAACGCCATCATCAATCATCTTGTAACTTAACATAGTTGTGTCACGTGTCAACACCTCAACACACAATTTTTGTCAGTGTGGTCACTTGCCCGTGACGTCATTAGTAAAAAAGCTAGAGTTAACCTATATTTGCAATGGTCAAGTTCAGGTCATGGGTCATCTTTTGGTCCAAACCATGTGCGCGGGCGCGTCTTCACATGCGTGTACGGGCGCGTCAAAAAATTAAAATGCTCCAAATGACTTCTTATTAACGGTACTATATGTTTCAGGTCATTTGGAGCATTTTAGTGCCCGCGCGCACCCCTTTCCCGACCAAAAAACATATTTTTTTCGATGGAATTAGATGTCTGACTGAATTCTACATCGTTTAGAACCCTTTCCCGACCATCAGGACCCAAAATATTGCTTATATGCCCAAAAAATATAAATGCGCGCGCATTGCGCGCGTAGTGAAAGATGGGCATTTTTAAATTGCTGATATCTCTCTAGAATTAACGGTGACCCCTACTTTTTATTGCTTATTCTGATAGCCTATGATGCGTAGATAAGGTTTCAGATATCACTTTCTATGACAAATTCTTCTGACATCACAAAGAAAAATCGTGTTTTGCGCATATCTCATGACTGGAGTAGAGTGTGATAACTAAACTTGGTACACAGTAACTTCAGGTCAAAGGTCATCACTGGTGCTCATCATATGCGTGCGGGAGTCACGACGAACGCGTACGCGCACGCCGAAATATTAAGTAATTTTGACAGAGAAGTTAAGGTGAAAAGGGACAGCCTCGAACAAGTTATGATACGTCATATAGACTGTCACAATCTCTTAAGGTCTACTGATCGGAGCAAATACGCGGATCACCAATTCGTCTTAGTGACGAATTAAAATCTAGTTTTATCTGTTATCTAAAGTTATGAAGACAAGCTCTATGTGGCACCTTTGTGCGATTATTTCTGATCAGCACTTGTTCATAGCTGATGACATTCATAAACTACATACGATTAAATTGCATTGTAATGCAAGCAACTTGAAACATATAATACCCAATACGTATACTGTTACTCAAATGAAAGTGTGTAATGAGAAAATGTAAGAAACATTAATTCCTAAAAAAAAATCCTATTAAAAATACTTTCAAAATGTAAATGCTCACTGAAAATAAACAAACATATTTTAGATATGTAGGTCAATGAGAAATGTCAATTTACTTTTAGTGTGCTCCAAAATTTGATGTTACTTATAAACAGTAAATAAAGTCTTCCATGTTATCATCAATCAGTCAAAACATTTATGTAACACTGATAATGAACACTTAACATGATATATAGACTTCAGGATATAAATAAAGTAAGTCTAACTTCACTGGGTACACATACCTGTCTTACTTGGCCAAGGATTTTAACCCTCTCCATCCCAGTTGTTAGTGCTGGATAGCACATCTCAAAGAAGATGATACCTAGACTGTACAGGTCCACTTTCTGTAAATAAAGACGGAGGGGAAAAGGTGTCATGACAATACTGAAGGCAAGTTGCCAAGTTTCAAGTTTATGGAATGACACAGAGTAATTTTTACCAGTAAGGAAGATCAGACAATTTTATTCAGAAATATGTCAAAATCCATGTGACTGCAATAAATCTCACTTCACAATCCGGACAACACAAGTTATAAAAACGATTTTTGTATATGATTTAATAAAGCTAAAATAAGAACTCACCTGATTGTAATGGCTGCTACGGGCTTTACAAAGTTCTGGGGCTACGTACAATGCTGTTCCCACCTTTCCAGTCATGTGGCCACCTGCAAACAAAATGAAATGGTCAGGAGGGTAGAGTCTAGCATACAAAAATACCAAGAATGAACAGTTGGTAGATTAAGTAAATGCTACAAGAAATCATGAGCAGACAACTGCTTGCAGATGATCTGTAACACAATATCATAAATAATCATAGTAATGAACAATCTGATATAATGTTCTTGTTATTAACAAGAACATGACAACTTTCTTGTTTTATTCATTTACACTGACAAATTAAAAGTTTACTCCAACTTTGATCTATGTTTCATGACACCCATAGAACACTCACATGCAATAAATTTGAATTTCACACCCATAAAAGCTAAATCTGAACATTTCTTCCACACCACACTTGGTTATTTTGTACAACTCCTCCCTACAGGAGATTGTACAGTGTTCCAAGACATTTGGACCTTGTAAAATTGCCCAAACAAAGGATACTAAACAGTAGGCCCTGACAGATTTTTATCCAACATGCAATAAGTTGATCATTACCTTTTGGGGCACAACTATAATATTTCTCACACGTGCAACTGCAACTATATTCAACTTCAGGCTTCTTTCAAGAAAAATTTGTGCTGTTATGACAGGTCTAGCAAAAAGAGTGCTACTACCTCTAAGTCCTTACCCGGTGTGGCATCTCCCGATTGTGATGAGGATTCAGCCAGTCTGTTATGACATGACATCTCCGGGGCGATGGCCCCCGCCATCTGTTCTGACGTAGCCAATCCAAAGTCACCAATCTTGACAAAGTCATTGGAGTCCAGGAATATGTTGACAGGCTTCAGGTCTCGATGGATCATACCCTATCAAGTAAGATGCAAAAATGTTTCATTTTCAGTGATCAAACCATTGAACCAATCTCTCTGTAAATTCTATCAACCTTTTTACTGTTGACAGTTTTTATCAATCCTAACACCATTTATATGAGCACTGTATAAATGATGTGCTTAGGTATTGACAAAAATGAAAACATTATGTGTGAACAGTGATAAATAAAATTGACATAATGATGGTGTTTCATTTCAGATTTATGGTCAGAAACAATGCAGAAGACATACTGCAGGGCAAATTACTCTTATAAAGCAAAGTAAGGACTATTGCACTGCCATCCTGATAAACTGGATTGGAGGTACTATATTCAAGCCTTCAACAAGCCATGGATGGCATAGGCTAAAGCTGGCCCACGATTTCATATTAGTAGTCTGGACTATGGAAGTGTTTGTAACCAGTTTCTTAGATTTCCTTTGACAATAAAATAAAAACAAAAGAATGTACAAATTTGCTATTTATAATCTGAACTGGCTAAAGTAATGGTATATCTAATCAATAATGGGAACAAATTAACCAATCCTATTTTATACTGCAATCCTTTTTATTTATAGATTATGATGTGTTTTAACTGAACAGATAGTATTACTCTATTTAACATGGTGTGTCTGACATACATATTTCAAAATTAAAATCTTGTCTCTGTTAGGAGGCTAATAATTATTATTAATTCTGAAAAATATCTTCTTCATTTTACTACATTACTTTACCTGGAGATGAATATGAACCAATCCTTCAATGATTTCTCTGAAGTATCTCCATAACCGTCTCTTATCATTGTACAGTCCTCCATCAATGGCCGTCCTCAGAGTGCTCTTCTCACAGAATTCCATCTGGATGTAGAGGTACTGGACCGGTAGATTGACTGGGTGGGCATCTTTCTCCTCCTCCACAGCTTTGGTCTCTTTATCTTTGGTTTCCTGTCAAACAAACGCAGCAAGCTTTCATGACTAGGGATGTGACTAAAAGGGGTTATTTACACCCGCATTCAAATTTCCCATCAGCAAATGCACAAATATTGTAAGCACTATGTAACTACTATGTAAATTTGTCAGCATATTTGACTCTTCACACCCAAATCAAACTCTGTTATTGGCAAACCTTGTAAATGTTGTCAGAAAATCTAAAAATATGGAAACCTGTTCATACCAAGTACTGGACCAATTTCAAATGTGCAAGGTAGTCATATAATCTCTTTCTTTCCCAGTTTATTTTATTTCATTTTGTTTGTATTTTGTTTTTGTTTTGCTTTGTTTTGAGGTGAGGTATCAAAATATTTGGCTCAAAATTTTGTCAGTAAATGTGGCCAACAACCCAATCAAAATTTGTTCTAATGATGTTTCTGTACATGACCACTCTTCTAGCTAATCATTTAAGTAAGATACTGTATTTGCATTTTATTTCTTCGAAATAATGTTAATGATATAATATAAAGGTTAACATTTTAGCACTCAAAACAATGCATTTGTAGTTGGGTTTCCAAAATATGATTACCACAAGAAAAAAATGTCCAACATACTTTGACAAGCTGTGAATAATCTTTATAAGCAAATGAGAGAAGTATATCCCACATCAGAAATTAGTTTTACCAATGTTAAAGCAAAGATCTTATGATGTTAAGAAATACAAAACATGGATGAGATGAAAGGCATGGTAATCTTGGATATACAGAAATCATGATGTCACAATTTGTGGATTCACCTCTTCAGTGTGGGTCTGTGAGCTTTCTTTGTATGTGCGTATACATAGATCTATGTATCATGTATCATGAAGTACACAAGTAGTTTTTATTTCAATTTTTATGAAGACTGTACATCAAATATATCATGCACTTTTTCGAAAGTATGGACTCTTTTTTATGACTGGCACAGTAGTATTTTCTTTGGGGCTGCACTTCTCTGACAATAGTACTGTCATGCCAGTAACCTCAGAATCCATGATTTCACCATAATTTCAATTGGAGACTCTCAGTGCATGGCATATTTGACTATTAGATTGATTGGAGGACCACACCTTTATTGAATAACTATCAGAAATTGCCAATGCTGTAACAAAGCATATGAAGATTCCCTAAGCCCACCGCATACTACACAATCGGTCTACAACCTGATTTCAGAAGAAAATGGAATAGCGTTTAGTAGTAGTAATCCAGTATTAAATTAGGGTTTATCCCAAGCTACAGGTGGCCGGCAATTCCACACTCGCCTCACAGAAATCACTTCACCCCTCCCTCACTTTTACTCTATTCGCATCCTCCTCCCTCACCCAACCCTCTACTCTCTCCCCACCTGCTTCTTCCATGTCTTTCTCGGGGTCGCCCGCTTCCCCTCTGGCAGCCACCATCAACTCAAGCGCCCTTCTCAAAACTGATCAACATCTCCCTCAACAATGTCCATACCACCTACTCCGTTCGCTTCCATCTGATCCACCATCTCTTCTAAACCCAAATCTGGCATCAACACCTCAGTCTTTCTTCCTGTCCATCAGATTCGCACACACATCTTATGCAATTGCTCTCTCGTCCTTCTCAGAAATCCCCTCTCATTTTCACTCAAACACCAGGTTTTCACTCCATACAACATCACCGATCTCACACAACTCTTATTAAACACTAATCTTTCAACTTTGAGTGAAATCTTTTCCCATATAAAGCTCTCACCATTCCTAACTTCACCATCCAAATCTTGCCCTTGCGTCACTGCCTGGCACCCTCCACTCACACTCCTCGTGCTCTCCGCAAGTATGTTTAAACTGCCTTCACTTTCCACCTCATCACACATCTTTTCAAGCATGTTCCACCATCTCTTCCTGGTCTTTTTCACATTTTCTACACACAAAATCGTTTGCCAAACCTCGTGGGTCACTCTCTTCATCCTTCGTGCATCTCCCATGAATCCATTTCCACAGTTTCCCACACAATCACTGAATTTGCCCTCACTCTGCTCTTCCACACCATGCCCATGGGTCGTACTATCACTGATACTTCCTCCTTCTGCCACTTTACCATCGAGTTTTTCTTTTTCAAAGTTAGCCTTCAAACCCTTGCTCTCAAAAGCCTCTTCGATTTCCAGACTTTTCCCTGCATTCCCTCCAACGTCTCACTCTCACCAAATCATCAGCATACAGGCATCTCGTCATCAAACTTGCTATTGCATTTCTCTTAACCACATCAATCACAATTGCAAAAATCAGTGGCGATAACACAGACCTTGATGGCACTCCCAACTTTCACCTCAAATTCCTCAGACAACTCTGACGCCAGTACTCATACATCTGTTTTTAGCCCTTCATACATAACTCATCATCACTCTGATCCATTCCTCGTATACTTTCTTTCATCGCCCACTCTATCACTTCCTTTGGACTCCTATCAAATGCTTTTCCAGATCAAACCAACAATAACCATGTACAACTTCTTCCTTCCTCTGTACTCTTCCTGAGTCTCCTGAGAATAAATACTGCATCATCGTTCCCCTCCCTGCATAAAGCCAAACTGCATCCCGTCCACCCTCACTATTTTCCTAAGTCTATTTTCTAAAACCCTTTCCATTACTTCATTCCATGTTCCAGCAACTTCACCCCCTATACGCACACAGCTTCATTGAATCACTTCCCTTGAAAATTGGCCACCACCGCTCAGTGTCTCATTCATCCGCATCCCTCCCATCAAACACTCTCTGGCACATCTCTATCATCACGCCAATCCTAATCTCCCCGCTTGCACTAATCATCTCACACTCCATACCCGAGGTCCAGCAGCCTTGACCGTTTCATTTGCCATTCCCTTCACCACTTCTTCCCGACTATATTTGATATAAACATTTCAAGACATCACAATTGATTAATTGATTAAGGTTCTGAATAGTAATACACACAGTAAAATCGAAAATGTGGCTGTTTTCAAGCTCTCTAGTGGGAGGAACAGCCAAATCTGCTCCAAATCATAGTGACGTCAAAGTAGTCCTATGATTGTCTACGATTTGAAAATAATCTGGCCATTACTTCGGGATCAAGGCTGACAGCCAAAATCCTATTTTTAGTATTCATATTATTGTTCAGAACCTGAATCGAATAAGTTTTATTTGTGAAAATGCACATATTAAATGCTATGCTGCCATTTATTGTCAAAATTGGATCGTAGTAGTGTACGGTGGCCTTTAGGTGCAAGACAACAACATGAAATGACCACCACACTGACATGTACTGATATTACTGATATTACTGATTGGCTGTTCTGTAGCATGGAATCCTCCCCCATACTGCTGCCTTCAAAAGCTATACCATCAGAGGAAGACTCTTCAGAGTGGGGACTGTCAAGGATATGGGTTTCAAAAAGCAGAATTACAAAAACATCATTATTAAGTTATCATGTGTTATTTTCTCATACAGGTTTAATTGTGATCATTGTTATCACTTCACAATCAATATTATCATTAAAACTGCATTTAACAATATTACAAACAACTTTAACAGTAAATGACATGATTGGGGGTAGTTATCAACTTGAGGTAAAAACTATTCTAGAATCAAGTAAACTATGCAAGGATTCTACTGTGAAAATTTTGTAGTCAAACGTTGACTATTTTTTGCCTTGTTACAGACAAATATGTTGTGTAGCCTTCTATGGGGATTAAATCTATCGTGCCCCGATAAAATTAAAGTGCTGGCCTGTTCATGCTTGATTCTCCTTAAGTAAACAAACTCAAGACAAATCTTCCAGCCAGGAGATCCACTCCAGCTGGTGTACATTTGGTTTATTCTTCAACCAGTTTAGTTCTAAAGGCAATCGTGGTCACTGACTTTATGACAATGTAGTATGAATTTACAACAAAAATAAAGTCTTTTATTATCGTTACAATCATATTAAAGAAAGAAGGAGCCAGCAACTTACAGGCATAAGTTAAGAAAAAAAAATGACATTGTGATTATTATGAGAATTATGGTATATAGTGATAAAGACAGCCTAAATAAGGGGTACTGTGTGATACTCACCCTCAGCAAGGCCCTATAAATTAGTTAATTTGTGTTTATGTAACGTCTTAGCAAGTTTTATCCCGGGATAAAACTTGAAGAAACAGCTATAGGGGAGGAGTTTATCGATTCAAACAGTGCATACATTACCACGGCGCGACTAACACACGTCGGGTGGCATGCATCGGTCACGCATGGTCAGCACCAGACCTGTGCACGTGCGATCTGATTGGTTGGCAAGAACTCAAATATTTTCTGAACTTATGCCTATTAGTTGCTGGCTCTTTCTTCCTTTAATACTATTATTAACAAAACCATCAATATCACTGACAAGCAATTTGCATTACTGAATTATTATCACTACCATGTCATCGTTTGTAAGTAAGTGCATTTCACTATGAGTGTAAAACCATTATACTGAAGTGAACTTGCATATCACACATTACCACTTAATCCAATGAAATGTCACACAAGTGTAAAACACTTGCAATTGAAACAATGGTTATAGATAACATGGCACTTAGTTGTAAAATTTTTCAATATAAAAAAAAAAAATAAACTGCAAAATATTACTCACATGAATGACGTCCCAAATACATCCTCTTCATCACTAGAAGACTCGTCACTTTGAGTCAGAAAGCCCATATTTTCTCTTGATGAACTCCACTCCAAGGAATTATGAATACCTTTTTCATTAAATGTGAAAGAGATATATTTGCACGTACATGTTGCCACAAGATACTGATCAAGCAAAAAATTCAAACACAGAAGGGAACACTTAAATTAAATTTCTGATTTTTTTTAAACAGAAAACATGCTACACACACTTCATAAATTTTGATCGATCACAGTACTTATTATCAGGGGCAGTGCCAGGGTAAAATCTCAGGGAGGGCCAAAACTAATAGAGGGGCAATAAATTTCCAAAAGACCTAACTTTCATAAATTACACTGCGAAAAACTCATGATTTTCTGTATTTGATAATTTTAGGGGTAGATTTAGTAAACATAGTGAAGCTGTACTCACTTAATTTCATTGCCTGTTCTTCAATATTGTCAGAGAAGCTGAGACTGTTTTTGGCTTTGGGCGTGGTGACCTGGATTTCCCCGTTTGTTCCAGTTCCGGCACCTGGACTAGTTCCAGTTCCAGGACTTGTTCCAGTTCCTGTTGTGAACGAGTCATCTGTATCTGTCGGTGGCTCTTCAGCAACCTCAATCCAGGAGTTGTAGTACCTAACAAAAAAGAACAAATATTCTGCATTTGTTGTACTGCTTGTGTTGGTTTGAGTAACGATTATTAATGTGTCATCAGACAAAATGGTGGATCTCCCAATGGCAAACTTGTCACTGACCATGTTTTCAGTTCAGGAATCAGACTTACCTAACCATCTAGACAGCTAGCAAGCAAAACTGGCTGCAGTGCCATCAATTAATTCAGCTAGATTAGCAGGCATTGCAGGTGATACCCAAGCTCAAACAGAAATACTGAAGTACAAATGTGACTGGATCCTGCAAACCCAAGCACTTATCTCCAGAAAACAAAACTATTGGATACAACATTTCATGATCTACGCTTATGGCAAATCTAGGATATAATGAATAATTACAAGGCGAGTTTAATTTTAACAAGACAATTCTAATTTCTCTATAATATACATGTTCAAAGGACATTTTATTCCTTTGGAGCCAGTTTCTACAAATCAGGAATTGTCAACAAGCACCTGGTTTTGCTACATTGGGTTAAAAATATAGTAAAACTGATAACATGTTATAAACATGTTCAAAAAGAAATATTTAAGTACAGTTACAGGAAAACTGATGATAATCAATGATAACCAAGCTCAAAGGGAAATATTTAAGTACAAATATAGTAAAACTACCGAGAGTTTGAACTTTCAACTTGAAATTTGCACAATGCAGACCTAAAAGTTTTGTTTATGTGCACATCGTTGGCTCATGCTTGTTCTTGGAAATGGGTTAATGAAATCCACAATACAATATATGGTTTACATAGGAACACCTACCTGACAACATTTTCATGGTTGAGTCTGGATAAGAGTTTCACTTCCCTCGTGATCTTTTTGTTGAGTTCTCTGCTCTTGGGATTAAGCAGGATTTTTTTGATTGCATACAAGTTACCATCTAGCTTGTTCCTCACCTGAAATAAAATTTAATTTGGAATTTGGAATCATTTGAAGATTATTCTTGCTCATTTGCCATCAAATGATGAGTCACAATATTCCAAGAAAAATAAATTTCATTCTGTTGAGCACAGCTAACTTAATTTTATTTTAGTCATTGTAAAATTTGTGTCAGTAATAAATACATTGACATAGGTATCTACTGGGTTTACATAAATAATTTTTTTAATCATATTCTGTGTAAAGTTACTCAAAACATTGCAACATTAGAGCAAAAGCAGAAAATGCAGTTTGAAATGAAAATACAAAATTTAACCTCCACAACATCAAAGTGATAACAATACATCTATAACATTATATCCATTACTTCCATCAGCTTCAATTTTGGCCTAATTACAGTAATTTCAGCAAACACTTTTTTCTCATGTTGATTGATTCTATACAAATTAGATGCAAATACTAGGTAGCAATTTCAAAATGAAGCTTTTTCCAAAAAAAAAATTAACAAAGGAGAAATAATTTTCATAAAACTGAAGATTCTAATGAAAGCATAATAAAACAAGTGTGAAAGGAGAACATTTAGCACAGTATCAAATGAACGTTCTGATGACAAATTAAGATCTTATTCCATATCAATTCCATAAAATTATAATAATAAGTGATCGGGACACATACCTTTATGACATTGCCAAACCCACCCTTTCCAAGAAAGTCCAGGAACTCAAATTCACTCTGAAGACGAGAAACGCCAAGATTGATGTCGGCTGTTGGTACTCCAGGGAAATCAAGAATAGCATTCTCCTCTGCTGTAGAAACAATCAGACAGCATACTTTGCAATATTAAGCACGAACTGACAATAGTAACATAACATTCATGGTTCACACAAGCTTAAAGAGTTGAAATTTAAGGAATTTTCAATGACTTTTCAAGCACTTGTTTTTCATTTTCAAGGATTAAATGAGAAGAAAATTTGCCATCAAAATAATTACTGTTGACAAAAATGACAAAATGACAAAAACTACAAATTCCAAATTTTCAAGCAATTTATTTGAAATTTAAGCACATTTCAAGGAATTTTTTTTATGGACAAATAAGAGTCAGGGACCTTTCAAGGACAAAACTAAATTTAAGCACTTTTGAAGGTTTGTACAAACCCTGTTATTCACAAAGTGAAATTTTCAACTCACATGAATGAACAATAAAACTGACAATGATGGCTGAGGACCCTGGGAGCAAAGTGTTACTATGGATGCTGCAGCACTCTTAAATTACTATGAATCTTTTATTCTGCTTTATTTGTTCATTAGTTTTTGTTTAATGTTTACAACATCACTCATGGAGAAACTGATCTTTCTGCTTTGCTGGTCCTCTTAAGTGGAGAACTCTAGCCTCCAAACTCAAACAAGAGAATTCCTACATTATATTCAAGATTTTACTTATTTTCATTAAAGATTGTGTCAGGGATGTGCAAGTCCATTACTTCCCTTCATTATCAATACCAAACGGTAGTTTAGTACTTACAAATGGTGTGTTGAAAGTCTGAGATCCATACATCATGAATTTGTTCTTTTATGAGAAAAACTAATAATGACATGTTACCAGAATGTTGTTCTTTCTGTGAGTTTCAATTTTGCTCAAACTGCGAATCGCGGTTACTGTGCACCGTAGCAAGACCAGCGCAGCCCTCTGATTGGTTAACAGCTATCCCCTGCGTGACCTTTGGCTAACGGCTGATCGGACAATTTTGGAACGGCACGTGCGCTCCTGAGCAATTTGAAAAAGGATGAAGTTTAACCGTCCAGATTTTCACCAAAACTCAATATTTTACCCCAAGTCTCTATGAGAGGTGTTTATTTATATTAATCTTCACATTGGATATGATTTCAGCTGATTTGATTCATATAGATGTTTTTTGACGTGCAAATCAATGACACAATCTTTAAAGGCATTGTATAACAATGTTTCCAGTTTAAAAAATCTGAGCTACATGATTCCCCATGCTGCCAGTGTCTTTGATATGGTCTAAAAATGAAGCCCTGAAAAAATTGCAGTTTAAAACGATCATTAAGTGCTTTAAAAAAGTGAAAATCATTGAGAGACCATTACAGCTTTCCCCCATAGACTGCTGTGTTGTAGAATTTCCTTTCGGCTGAGAATAATTAATGTGCCAATTTGTATCTGCACATGTTGTACTAGTGGCAGCATAACTGTCCGAACTTTTGTGTTCTAGGGTGTTTATTTGTTCATTCAAACACTGTCAGATAGCAAATTTTGACAATTTTTTTAATGGGTCTTCCACAGTGTTATATAGTGTCTTTAATACTTCCTTCCTTCAATATACACATATACAAAGTCACTTTAACTCTTTGCGCCCTGAATTAATTTTGAAGGGATAATAATGACGATTGTTATTATAATATTTTCTCTAAATCTTGCTCTCCTGATGGCATCATTGATACTGGTAATTATTCTACAGATGTTGCTTAAGCATTATGGCCATTTGTTAACTTTTCTATTATAACGTAACAGAGAAAACTAATTACTATGATTCTTGAATTTAATCATACAAATGTGCAAAATGGCAACATTCGCGTTC
This sequence comes from Eucidaris tribuloides, assembly GCA_001188425.1. Lineage (NCBI taxonomy): Eukaryota > Metazoa > Echinodermata > Echinoidea > Cidaroida > Cidaridae > Eucidaris > Eucidaris tribuloides. The sequence goes on from JZLH01S0335689.1 coordinate 58,986, forward strand.
AAAGGGTTAATAAAGCAATGTGAGAAGATCACTTCTTTTCTGCTAGAGGGGTGTCACTTTATTACAGACATGGTGCATTTATCATTATTACAATCATCATCATCATCATCATCATAAATACTACTTTTATTATTTATATTATTAGTTTATTATTATGTTTATTGTATGTTTTATGTTGTAGTATGTTTATAGTTCGAGTACATCTACCCATATTAAGAAAATATTTAAACCCAAATTCCCAATCATGGTTCAAAGTTGACAAAATATATTTCTCAACCCCCTTCAAGATGAAGCACATGAAAATGACTTTTCAAATTAATTACCTTGTGATTTGTTGTCCAAGGATGGAACACTTGGTGGATCCAAACTACACGACACTGAAGGCTTGATGAAGGGATGGTCAAGCAATGAGGGAATAGTGGCTCGGTTCCTCTCATCAATGTCTATACACCTAGAAAGGAAAGAACATCAGAAAACACAGCATTTCATTATCACATCGTCGGTTATCTGGCAGAAGAGCCCTTGCAAATGTTTCCAGCAGAAGGGCCTTAACCTTTAATTGCCTCTAACTTGAAAACCATTGGATCTTTCCTCATGACATCAAAGTACAGTAATATTTTTAGATCCTTCTGTCAGTCTGTTAAGTGCAAATATCAAATAAGGCAATATTTCTCAAATTAGAGAAAATTTGCTGTTAAGGCCCTTCTGCCTGGAACATATGCTAGGGCCCTTTTGCCGGACAACCGACGAGTTATTATACTTCTAGGTGATTGTACACCAAAAGGCCAGTTTCTTTTTACAAGCTTTACTGGGAATAGAGGGAACAGATATTGACTTGCAGGATGTGTTATGAAAGTTTAACGGAAACTATTCAAACCATAATATTTATGTATAGATACTTGCAGCAAATTGATACCTTGACTTATTTCCAAGTTGTAATATTCACAGTCTGTGAAAAAAAATGAATTGCTGATATCTGATGGAATGATTTGAGTCACTGAATGTTAACTTGATATTCTGAATATCCAAAATCATTTATCAGACCCATTTATTCATTATTTCTCATTTTTGTCCGGCAACACTCTACTGCGTGCATATATATCTATTGTCAGGGATGTATTTGCACAACAGTTTGCATGATTATTAAAACAAGCTGAAATATACAGCTTTTATCGTAAAAGGCAGCTTTTACTCACTTGTTGAGGAAATCTTGTAGATCTGGTGGAAGATCTTGAGGCACTTCACATGGATACTGTACATGAGTTGTACCTAGCAACAGACCCAACAGTAATAATCCCTGGAAAAAATAAACAAAGCATGCTTGACAAAACCACAGGTAATCATAAGAATTAAATCTATCTCAATACACACCCTAATCTGATAATTGTCATCCACGATGCCCCTTGTAACAAAAGAACTTGTTCTACAAATCCTGTCTACTAATGAAAAGTGAAAATAATTTTCACTGCTTTAAAATCATATTTGAAAGCACACTTATTCAAAATAGTGTAGGGTCATTTTTGTTTGTTTGTTCTTTAAATCATTTCATTTTGACATATTTTGAAAACATTTACTGTTCACAGTATATGTGGCTTTGATGGAGTGGGGTGAAGAGTTATTCTTTTTTCAGCTGACGATAGACTGCTGTAATTATCAATATTAATCTATTTATTTATTTGATTTATCTATTTATTTATTTATTCTTGCATTATTCAGTTTTCTTTATTCCAATTTCTATTAATGGTGTTGTTATATGTAGGTTGTTGCTGGAAATTTTGTCATCACATCTACAGTTGTACTGTTTCCAGAGCAAGTGTCAAGCACACATTCAGGTATATTATTGCAGCTGTTATCCTCATCATTAGGTGTTTTCAACAAATAATTTCAATGTGGCATACAGACATAGAGCAATGTTCATTCAACATCAAATCCACGCTGGACAGTTGTGCCCGCTACGGCAGCTCAACATCACCCCATTAGAAATTCCACTCCATGCGTCAGTTACAATCCTGTTTACAAAGACTAGACAATCTACCTTTGAAAGGCAATTAGTTGACATTTATTAACTGTCTCAACACCTGTTTAACATAACCGGGCAGTCCATTTCATCATCGCCCACCGAAATTAGCCAGTGAGAATTTCAGCAAAGGATGATTTTGATGTAAATGCATATGTCAGCAGTGCAATATTATGAAATATGGTGAAATAGCTGTTGCCACTAAATATATAGATAGTTTATTTCACTGTTTTCAAGGGTGTTCTTGCAAATTTAATCATTTCATTGGATGCGTGAAAATAAAGTAATTGCTTACAGAGTAAGCTATAAATTATCTTAATTGAAATTGGTTTTAATAATACATATAAACAAAAAAGTTAAGATAAGGATGTTGAACTGTTGTACAGGTAAGATTTTTTAGATAAATCGCACCCTCAATTCTTATGAATAAATTATTTCAGGCCACGTTGAACCATCAGTTCATACGTAATACAAGTATAAGGCCTAAAAAAAATTGTATTGGAGTAATGGCTCACTGAAATATAGGGTAGGTAGGGCGGTGTGTTTTTTTTTTACAGGCCACTATCAGCGCCCAATGCTTTATGAACTATAAGCCTACAATCGGCCAATTCGGAAGCTGCTATTTCTTGCAATAGTTCGTCAAGGACATCATTCAAGCCAAAGTTGAGGCCAATTCGGAAGCTGCTATTTCTTGCAATAGTTCGTCAAGGACATCATTCAAGCCAAAGTTGAGGACACTGAAAATAATTTTTGGCCTAAGTGTGCCCGTTACCTTTACTGCGTAAGACCCCATGTTGAGAGACACAGCTTGATCATAGCTAGCTACATGTAGTTAGCATGGATAGAGGCTATAGCCAGCGAGGCTCCATATAGAAGCGCACGAAATGTGTTGTACACGCGCATACGGTGGGAAAATCGCTGCTCTGTTCGCACAGGTTTTCAATTCGATCGCAAAGTCAGCACGATATGCGATATCAATACTATCGACAGCAATACAAAGAAAGAAAAAAAGGCAAAGGGTCAGAGATATTTTTAGGGTCGGAGATATTTTTAGGGTCGGGCGGGTTATGCCAATACAACAATTTTTTTTTTAGGCCTAATGTAAAACCGCTTGACTAAAAAATTTTGAAGGAAAAATAAAACACCACACTTGAAACAGAGAATTCTTTGAGCTAATCAACATTTGACTAACAGCTACCACTACATTTCACACATTCATACCAGATACACAGATATAATTGAGGCTTTACTGGCTACTGTCAAATTTATCCATAATTGAAAGGTAAACATATGACATGCAACCTCCCTTCTACTGGCTTTGGGATTATTGACAAAAATCATGATCTTACCAGATCCAAGACATCCCCCTTCTTTCCTCCTCGTCCTCCATATGTTTTGTCATCGCTGAATCGTACCGTCTGCTTCCCTTCATTGACGGAATGCATCAGTTCATTCAACCTGTTGGGAATTATTAACAAGATCACAAATCATGACTTCCTAAATGCATTTCCTTTTACTTTCTCTTATCTATCAAAAAATCAATAATTAAACCTGTTACAATGTATATATCACATAATACAGAATGAAATGTAATACAAAATTTCAAATAAAAATGACAAATGAATTAACAAATGCAACATATTGTTATGGAAAGGGCGTCAGCAGCAAGTAAAATAATACTCGAAATAATTAATAGTAGTCAAAGGAGGGTATGAACATGAAAATATGACCTTTTTTTCAGAAATGTGTTTCTTTTGGCTGGTAACAGACATTGGAAGATCTTAATTATTTTTAGGGAAATTGACTTGTATTTAGTTTAATTCTAAATGGATTTGAAAAATATCTATCATCATGTATATGATAATAGCAAAGCATGGAAACTTCCTTCATCATTTCATTTACAATTGATAGCATACAGCAGGGGCATTTGGTTTTATGTTCATAACAGAGTGACAAGGCGTTAAACCAGTTCTTTAATATCATCGTGGCTTTTACAAAGTAGAACGCTCAAGCACACGGTGCGAAGATACACTTTTGAGAAAATTACGTTTGAGGTTTGATGTCATTTTGCAGCCTGAATAGGAATGACATAGAATAATTTCACGGTGGTCAAATCTCATCTAAAATACAGAAAAAGAAGTATATTTTCCATTTTTATTAACATTATTTTATAAAGATATAAATAACAACTTCTAACTAGTTCAAAACACAATGTACTAGTTCATAAAACCCATTGCTTTTGCTAAAATATGTATGCAGGTTTTACGAAGCAGAACATTGCCGAGCATCCTACTTCGTAAAACTCACTGCACGCACAGGTTTTCCAAAGTAGAACATTGCTCATGACTAAATATCCTACTTCATAAAATATGAACGCAGCCAGCTGCAGGTTGCATGCATACGAATAACACATGTTTACAAAGTAGGACTTGCATATGTTCTAGTTTGTTAAACCTGCTTTTTCAAATTGTGATTTCAAGCGTTTGGGTTAAAACTAATTTTTATAAAATTAAAAAGTGATATTTGGCAAAAAGATACATTTTCATACAAGCAATCATAATGTCCATAAATCTAAAAATTGAAAATTTGAGTCAAAATCCCTCAATTTTCTAGTTTGTAAAATCTACAACAGTATGTGTGTATTTGCTCTTCTATTTCTTACCGTTTGCATAAGCTGTAGTTGGCTATCCTTAGCTGGCCATCACAATCTATGTAGACTTGTGAGGCACTGAGTTGTTTGTGGACAACAGCATGGCTGTGTAGGTAGTTGAGACCATCTAACAAATCTATGGAATACTGTCGCAGGAGGTCAAAGGAGGTCATGCAAGTACCTTCTAGCTTCTGAGAGAGGTTACCACCACCTACGTATTCCATCAGTAGCTGTAAACAATGGAGAAATAATGTCTAGTTGGTGAACTTGGTAGATACAAAGATGGATAGATTGATAGATAGAAAGATAGATAGATAGATAGACAGATAGATAGATAGATATATAGATAGATAGATAGATATATAGATAGATAGATAGATAGATGGAGATATGTTACAATGAAGTAGAAATTCAGATCCCACAATTATTATCTACATACTTTTATATACTTTCACTGTTTGGTTATAACGAAACTTCAATACAACGAAAGAAAACTGCCGCTCCCAAGGACTTTGTTACAACGGGAGTCGCCTGTACGTGATATACTAAAAGAATGTTTTGAGCATCTTTTTGTAAAATTATCCTATAACCATACATACAAATGTTTTTGTGTCTGAAAGCTTGTTGTAGCAAAACATCATAAAAGGTGGCGGGGCTTATTTGAAACACATGCTAGCTGGGGCCTGATCACGACCCCTACTTGACCTTTACCTGCACATAGTTTGTGCTGTACAAGGAAGAAATCATACATAGTCATGATTACCCTTGAAACAATGACTGTCTGCACTATATTCTGAATGTTATCATACCATCATTGTTTTACCAGATGTTGTGTTTGAATGGTCTGATATAGATATGTCGTATAAATATACAATAAATCTGTGTGTCTGAAAGCATCCTGTGACTCACCTGTACAGTGACATCTTCTTTTCCCTTGTTATAATTTATGGCAAGATAATGGACAATGTTGGAATGTTCCAGACGAAGTAACGACAGCAATTCTTGCTCAATACTGGCACACTGCATTGAGAGAGGGGGGAAAAAACATTAAAGGCACTGTATAACAATGTTTCCAGTTAAAAAATCTGAGCTACATGATTCCCCATGCTACTAGTGTCTTTGATACAGTCTAAAAATGAAGCCCTGAAAAAATTGCAGTGTAAAACAATCATTAAGTGCTTTAAAAAAGTGAAAATCATTGAGAGACCATTCCAGCTTTTCTCCATAGTCTGCTGTGTGTCAGAATTTCCTATCGCGATATAAAATTAATGGTGCCAATTTGTATCTGCAGCATATTGTACTAGTGCCAGCATAACTGTCCAACTTTTGTGTTCTAGGGTGGTTTATTTGTCTATTCAAACACTGTCAGATATGTCAGATAGCAAAGTTCAACAATTTTTTTAACGGGTCTTCACAGTGTTATATAGTGTCTTTTAAGGTAAGTGACATGATTGGGGATAGTGCTCAACTTGGGGTTTAAACTATCTAGAATCAAGTAAACTATGCATGGATTCTACTGTGAACATTTTGTAGTCAAAAGTAGACTCATTTTAAAATGATGTCCATCAGTATGCTTGTAACAGACAAATTTTGTAGTGTAGCCTTCTATGGGGATTAAATCTATCGTGCCCCGATAAAATTAACTGCTGGCCTGTTCATGCTTGATTCTCCCTAATAACAAACTCAAGACAAATCCTTCACAGCAGGAGATCCACTCCAGCTGGTGACATTTTTTTACTTTTCACTAGTTTTGGTTCTAAAGGTATTTTTTATTTCTCCCAATCATGTCACTGAGCTTTAACATGACAAATGCTAATCAATTTGATACCATGTGGATCACAATCCCTGTAACTCATGAGGTCAAGGGTGTATGCTGGTTCACCATATACAATTCTTTGACAGCTGAGGAAAGAGTTTGTTCTACAAATTGTTTGCAATGGTGAGGGACCGCGTACTACAAAACATGTTTCATGGAATCTATGGTAATGCCTTGAGCTATGTGCAAACAAAATGTATTCTTTATCTTTACAATTCATGACGATCACAGTATGAAGTTCACTTGAAATCTCTTGAAAACAAAACTGTAAAAGTAAATCACAATTTCACAACACAAAATTTTTTACAACAGGGTCACTGCTTATGTGATCAATCATTACGCAATTCTTAAACTTAACTTTTAAGCTTCATTCACAGTGGCAAAAGCAACATTCCTTACTTGTTTGAGACACAGTTCTGCACCCTTCTCTTCGTCTGGTAGAGGTTTGCGTCCTTTCCCATGCTTCCATTTCATGACCCACTCTCTCACAGTCAGAAGGTCCCCGGAGCTGGAATCCATTCCAACATAGACTGAGCTGCCTTCAGGATTGGAACCTGAGAAGAAAAGGAAGTAAATTTTGTTGCTTTACTGTACACATTACTATACATGTGTGCACACACACATACACTCATACACACATACTTGCATTGACCGTCAATCATGGAAATCAGTTTTTAAGACTTTAATTGGGCAGATTTCAGTTTATAGCTCTATTATTCTTTCTTTTTTTTAGATTTTGCTAAATTTACTGTTTTACCTTAAAACTTTATTAATTTGAAAATGTATTTCCAGTATAGCCAGTTTCTACTGACTTTCACTTGTAAGAGATCCGTATACACATGAACTGGGGAGATTTTTGCTTCTCCACATATGCCAGTTTGTAACAACAAGTACACACGCACACGCCCCAAAACACAAAAATGTGGATAAACCAGACCACCTCTATCCTTACCCTGTACCCCCGTACAGGGCCTTGCATCATTCTAGCAAGGTATTGGAAACCGTGGAGCTCCGCAGTTGTGTGTGTCTCCCCGGTTATGCAGCGAAAAATCATATACACCCTGTGTTTGCCGGTCAATACAAGTACACACACACACGCACGCACGCACGCACACACGCACGCACGCACGCACGCACGCACGCACGCACGCACACACCACCACCACCACCACCACACACACCACCACACACACACACCACCACCACCACACCACCACACACACCACCACACACACCACCACACACACACACCACCACCACACACACACACACAAAGCACATACACACACACAAAGCACAAAGCACATACACACACACACACACACACACACAAACATCAGCAGGCATTAAAAAAAACTACTGAATATGTATCGATAACATACATATGCACAAACAATCTCAGTACAAACAGCTGGTTTCTTGGAAAATATTGTTGAAGGTTGGGGCAAGGTTACAGCAGAAAAAAAGAGGGAAGCTCTGGTTTCTACATTTAAAAAATTACCCAATAGTCTGCCTTTGTGTACAGTCCTTTGCCCTTTAGTTTCAAACTTGATTGTGGTCACGTGATGTCCCTTGCCTCCACCGTTCTGCTTAACAAGTCGTGTGTTCCTGTGGTTGTTGCGCTGTTGTGTTGCATCCGAGAGTTGTCTCCACACTTGTGGATTACTTATGGTTCTAATTGCAAGACAAAATTTGACCACAGTAAAAAGTTGAAACACAAAAGGAATTGTTCTTACCCTTTCAACATGTTTTTTTTTTCCTTTCTCTTTTTTGCTGCTACTGCTTTTATTGACACAATAAGATAAGATAATAATAATAATAATAATGAGTATTTATGTGCGCTATACACAAATGTACCATAGCGCTTACATATAGATCATCAAGATCAGGTGTAATGTTAATTTGGAAATTAGATATTTTAAATATATAAGGATACATTTTAATATGTTCAACCTTTTCAGTACTCCACTTGCAACATCACAAATCTATGGAATAGTGTTGGAGGAGAGGTACTGAGAGGGTTAATAAAACATTTATTTGTTTTCATCAGACATGATTTATTGATTAGAATAGAAATCACATAAGTTTGCAGATTTTATTCTAATTTTGTAAGTGTGTTATATAATGTTGACTCTCTTGTATGATTAGGAAATATGGACACTCGCAAAGGTTACCAGAAGGAAAATTGAGGCATTTTATGAGAATGAGATGTGGGTGAACAGGTGACCGTTACCGATATCATGGGCAGAACATGAAAGAAAGAGGTTTAAGAGGTGATGAAAACAGAAAACAGATGATGAATCTTATCATCAAAATTATTTGTGTGTGTGTTGTGTTTTTTTTTGTTATGTGGCAGAGATGAATGTGAGAAGTGTACATGAAACTGTGAAATGGTTTCCGGGTATCTTACATCAATTTTATACTCTACCTTGCTCTTATCGTGAGGTGTCCCCTCCCTTATCAACAGAGTCAAACTGCCACTCTCCTTTTTGTGTGGGTGAGCTGGAGTCTATAGAACCACTGTCACCTCTTTTTCGCGTTGGTGACTGTGGTGGTTGTGAGTCAGAATCGTGGCGTTCTCGGGCATCTTTGTGTTCATCAGAGTCCTGGTATAAAGACCAACAAACACATTTCATTTCCTCAAAATGTCAATTACATGTAGATACTGGCAAAATAAAAAAGTGTGTGATAGATATATACACTAGTAATAATTATGTGTTGGATAAAAAATGAGAGATGGGATTGTGCACAGAACATCACAGTGGAAATAGAAAATGTAAACAGTGTTACAACTTTTTTTTTAAGTTACATATTTAATTTATCTTTGTGAGCCATTAACATGCAACATGCAACATATTTGACAATTTTAGCACTATAAAGGATGCCATATATAAATACCTTACCTCCCCATAAAAAAATAACCTTTCAGTAATGTTGGTGGCATTTTTTTTATTACAATCTGTATGTTTAAATGTTTATTGCTTTTTATTTGTAGCATGACATCCACCTTAGAATAAAAGTGCGCAAGGATTTATATCAAAGTAACTTTTATCTAGGATTTTTTTTAGTATCCAGAATAAACTACACAAAATCCTGATCTACAGTGACTCTTACATGTACCTGTTTTGCCTAGCTCCTTTTCTTCTTGATTTCTTTCATAGCCTCTTGTCTCCTTTGAATCTCCTCTTCAATTTCTCTTCTCTGGTGAGAGGGAGTCAAGTGTATGATGAACATGTTAATAGTATACTTACTACAATTACAACCTTAAATAGGAATTTCTTTTTATTGCATACATTTCCTTCTCCTGTCTTTTCTCACTATTACATGTTGATTATTTTATCTGTTTATCCATATTCAAAATTCTCCAAATTCCAACTTATAAACAAATATTACAAAGATATTCACATTAAACAATTATATAATATTGGATGACATTGAGGTGGACACAAGAAAATATTGGACAACTTGTGACAAATATCGGACGAGTTGCAGACAAGTCTGATATTGCGACTCGTCCTATATTTTCATAAGGAGTACAATATTTTCTGTGTCCAACAAAAATAAGCCATCCAATATTATCTTTATTATCTAAATCCACTAAAAAATATCAAATTAGAAATTTAACAGAATCCTCTCCAAATCATCGAGTCTGCCCATAGATACTATAAACGAAAGGGATAGCTGACTGCCAAAGAGTTCAAAAGGCCCGCCGCCTGTCCGAGTCACCATGTTCGCCCCGCCAGATGTTCTGTGATGACAGATAAGATGTCTCACTGGCCAAGCAGTCTCAGAGCAATTGACCAATCAGCACTCGTGTATGTTTGGCAGTACGGTGCAGTATTACTTCCGGCAAAAGGTCAATGTGCTTCCACCGTGCAAAGTGAATGGGAGCAGTTGTGCCAAATATGGATCGATGACCTGTTGTGTAAGAAAACAACTGAGTGGCCCTTACCTTGATATCTTGTTTCAGGGGCCAGCTTAAACGATCATGCTGGTTTCCAAAAAAAATCAGAACATTTGGCCGAAGAATAACGATGTTACGGTGTCGGGTAGCAGCATCAAATTGGTGAAGTTACACACATTGTGTACGGTCCCTGGGCAGCCCAGTGCGCTTCGCCGTACTTTGACCCTTGTCTCACGCACGTGTATATCAGTTTGGTTTTGTTTGTGGTTTATACCTATGGTCACATCGCCATTCAGACTGAAGGCTTTGACGTGTGTATCAAGTTTTCCTACATTTTTCCCCGTCTTTTTCTGGCATTGACAGTACAATCTCAACACAGGTACCTAGTATGCTCTGTAAAATATCTGTCAAAATCATACTGTTAATGCCTGAAAACTCGATAGACAGGTGGAAGCCTTCAGTCTACTCGCCACTTGTGTTTATCAGTCCCAGTACTACTGTAGCCCTTCAAACCAGTAATGTGTATCGAGTTTATGCATGCATGCCGTTTCGGCCAAATTGATCTAGAAGTAAAGTAGTCAAATTTATCATCTAGCGGTTGGTAGGTGTATTTATGTTGAAAAAATATTTGGAATGAAATGAAAATACTCACACTATGCATGATGCAAGCATGATGCAAGTTTTACTTTAGATCTATTCTAGACTAGTTCAGTGAGAGTGTGAATGGAGCTTCACAACACACATGTGTATCTGTCATCACAAGGTCACAGTGAGGGGTGATGATTACGTAAGTTACTACCGGGGCAAACATGGGGATCAAAGGACTTGCCGAGCCAGCCATCCATTTCGTTTATCAGTTATCTATGGTCTGCCAATGGCTGCCCACTGATTTTATTATTCTTTGTGAGATGTGTTATTCTCCTTAAAATTAGAACTCACATCTTTCTCTTAATTTAGTAAATTAAGCAAAACAAGCACATCAGAAGAAACAATATAAAGTGATTCATTAAGAAAAAATGGTTAGTCGTACGTTATTTAAGTGGAAAATTAGATTAACTCATTAGCCACACACATCAATTAGCCACAGGCAAATACGAAAGTTCCCAGATGCGTACAACATTTTTCGTCATTGTACATCATTTTCTGATGTACCCTCTCGTCTAACCACAGCGCATATATGCACATTCCTTTGCGCGGGATACGTGTAAATATCACGGCGCTTGAAAACCCCCGTTTAAATAATAATCTAGTATTCGTGATACTAATATTACAAACGTTATCACTGTTATTGTTAGCATTATCATTACCTCATCTCTACTTACTAAAAGTATTTATCAACATAGTCAAAATCACATTGATTACTATCCCATCTTACCTCCATCTCTTCCCTTTTCTTCTGTAATTCTAACTGTTTTTGCTGCTCCCTGGCCACTTTTTCCTCTGCACGTTTCTTATTGCTCATCATCTCCTCATAGAAGGACTTCGGAGGAGGAACATTGTGACTGTGCAAAAACTGCTGTACATGCTGAGCAAGTTCTAAAATCATCACCTACGATGGCAATGTGCAAACATAATATTTTACAGTAATTATGAAAATATTACCGTACTGTTTGAAGAATATAAGAGAGCCACCAGACTTAATACTTTGATTTGATGGGGGGGGTGGGGGGGGTTTCCTGAAGAAAGAAAATATATATCTGAGGAAATATTGCTTTAAATGACATCTGAATTTTTGCACTGGTACTTTGTTGATATTAGTAAGCAAAATGCATACAATATTTCTGAGTGTGTATTAGAATCTCACAATTGAAAAAAAAAAAATTCTTTATCAAAATATATGTCATGTTAAAGATAAGTTGAATTGACCAAGTACAACTGCATTATACTCTGAATTAATGACATTCTTAGGTATCATTATTATTCACATTAAATATTGTGCTTACAGATCAGAGTTTGGCTGTTTTACTGGCATATTGTTCACCTCAATTGCTTATGATCATCCTGTGTATGTTATGGCCATTTTTTTACACAATGATTTCTAAACACAGTTTAACCATACAAAGGAAAGGTAATGCTAAAAACACTTTTATGGGGCCAAACTTTTGGACAAGATGTGTACATTAGGCTTGGAATATCTCTTTAATGAAATCATATCTCCTCTACTCTTATCAACCATAATTGATCACTTCAAATCATTAAAACATATACACAGAAATGACCAAATAAAGATCAAGATGATAGTGATAACTTCACAAAATGTTTAAATGGAATGTAGCTGTACCTCTCCACGAAGTTTCTTGGCCATACTGTCCACTTCCTTTTTGACTTGTTTTAGTTTATCATTTGAAATTCCTCTGCCATTTTCAATCATCACTTCAGGTAATCTGGATGATGATAAGGAAATAATATAGACCAAATATTTTACAAAGTTATGAAAAGTTAACAAGTTAGGTAAGGGAATGGTATGTGTTGTTTATTAACTCTATGGATTTTAAACAATCTTGCAGTCAATGGATTTTATAATTTTGATTTATATTTAAAATTCCAAGTGATACTCAAATATTGACTCCAGTGTTGTTGATCTGTCTAAAATGGCATAATAAACCTACAGATGATTAAATCAACAAAAACAATGAAATAACAAAATTTCAAGGAAATGTGTGTTTAAGGGTCATCTACTGTTTAGGTAAATTAAACACTACCAAGTAGCTATTTCTTTTTGTAAACTATCCAGGGTGTATTGCACATCTATGCAACTTGGGGCCAACTATCTGTACTCCAATCTTTAAGGCATAGATATGTGATTATCATGATCAGGAATGAACTAATGTGATAAAAATTAAGACTGTATGTCACCTAACCTATTCTGTGCAAATTACAAAGATTGCGTTGGGCTACACTCTGGAACTTTTGCAAAACATTTAATAACAAAATTCAATGCTTACTCATCAGGATATCTGGGTGGACATCTGATGGTCATATCGACCATAACATGGACATCACCACATCCACTCATTCCTTGTTGAGGCATAAGATGAAGACGTATTTCTAATCCCCTCTGCAAAAATAATAATTAACAGCAATTCATTATACCAGCAATGCAAAACTTGCACACAAGTAGATTAGTACATTTTAATTCATATTCAGGTATATTTCTGTTTCTGTTTCGGTTTCGGTTGCGTCGGTATACTCAGAGTAAACTGTACTTCACCAACGTTTAGACTAGTATGGTCATGTTTGTGCTATGGCAAGAGAGGTGTTTCACATTCGACATTTCACATTTTATATCTATGGGCAGTTCCAACGTTACAGACATTACATTCAGACATTTTTTTGCAACTTTGGGGGCTTATTTCTCGAAACCGTCATTATCATTCTGAACCTAATTGTGGTAATCTCACACAGGTCACCCTGAAGTGTTAACAGTTTAAATTTTGAAGTAGTTTCTATTTATTGTTTGGTAGTTATCACACGTAATGCTTGCCGTTACGGACATTACATTTTTTGGACATGACTTTTCATCTACCAACACATTTGTTAAAAATTTTGTGAGCTTAAGCAAGAATTGAAGCCAATTTTCTTTTGAAATGGGTGCTGAGGACCTGCTTAAGTTGTAGGATGATAATTAGATACAACAGATTCAGTATATCCCATATAGGACCATAAATGTTGCGTTACGGACATTACATTTTTAACGTTACGGACATTACTCGGACCACTTTTTTAGGTCCTTATATTTATACTTGAAAGCATTTAATAACTAATGTAAAGCTAATAGTTGTCATTTTTGGTCTCTTCTTAACTATAAACTACTGTAGATTAATTATGAAGTGCTGTTGATTGTGAAATAATGAGACTCAAAAATTGTACATTTTTCAAAAAAGATAAGCAAATTTTGCAAGAAAATTTTTTTTTGAAGAAAAATATGTCTAAATATACTTCAAACGTATTCAAATACCACTCAAATTAAAGAGTTTGATGAGTTCTATTGTATAATACTAAATTTATCACTGTAGCACATATATTTTTGGAATTATGACAGATTTCATGATTTTGAGCTCGGGTAACATTTTTCGCGGAATTGCCCCTATGTCCTTTTTAAAAGATGAAAACACTCTGCTTTGTTACAGTTTTATTTTATATCCACACCTACTGTGCCAGACCCACAGCAATTTCGTCCATTGGCGAACATGGCGTATGTCACTATCAGGGTTGGCAATTTCCCAGGAAATACCTGTATTTCCCACCCAGGCGGGAAATACTGGGAAATACTGGGAAATACTGGGAAATACGTGGGCAATACCTAGCCATGTACTCTTGAAGTTGTACAAGGTCAACTAAGAAGGCCATTAATGCAGTTCATTTGGGCTCTTCTTACACAAAACCATCTTGAACTGATAAATTTCAGATGAAAAGACTCTGAAAAACCTCTTTTGAGTTTTGATAATTTAATTTAGTGTTATTTCACATTACATACATGTACAGTATTACACTGTACATTATTCAGGTGTTGCATTGTGGGGTGCAGCCCTCATCTTGCTGAATATACAGGGTCAAAATCAACATCTGTCAATGGGGTGTGCTACTTTAAGTGTTCTGGATTTATGGAGCAATTCAGATATTTGCAGACTAAAATAAAAGCAGGTGATTTTAAAATGTCCATACTTTTAGTATTGATTTGGCTGTGTAGAAAATTTGTCCCACCAATCATAAAGAGTCCCTTGTTCCCCACCATCACTTAAGTTAGTTTTTGTTGTATTTTGTGTTGAATCACACTTACTGAACAACAATCTCGACATTTTTTAGTTATTATCCTTCAAGAATAACTTTTTTATAGTATTTCCCAGTATTTCCCGGTATTTCCAGTATTTTCAAAAATAGCACGGTGGTATTTACCGGTTAATACTGGTATTTACCAGCCGGTATTTTACTGCCCGGTATTTACTGGTCAACCCAGGTCACTATTAATAAATAATGAAACATCGGAAGAATCCTCTCCATATAAAGCAGAGGGCAGACTATAGAAATGTTCAAGAATGAATATGTTCCCAGTTCCAAAAAAAGTTTGATAAACTAAGGCACTCCCTCATTTGCTGTAAAGAAAGTAAACACCCCGCACAGTTTGCATGTGGGACTGCACAGTAACATTCACACATACTGTCCAATGATTCATATTTTCTTTCATGTCATACTCATACAGTACCAGATCAGATGACTGTGCAATTATCAGTTTACAGGGTACTGAGCAAGGCTTACCGCAAAAAATGAAAAAAAAAAGCTTGCCGACTGCCTCTCTAGTCATGCTAGTGGCTGTGGAATGAAAGCACAGATCTAGATCTACTGTTAAGTGTTAAATCTTTAGAAAAAATAAATACAAAATCTTCACAAGATTTTGGGAGAAATTTTCTGCAAAATGCTTGAATGAAAGTTTTCTGTTCACCAGCTCACAATTTTCGTAAAAAAATAGAAAGCGAAAGCAAGATATTTTAGTCTAGATAGACTACACTACTTCTGAAATTGAAATTGTGACTATCATTAAGATTTT
Organism: Eucidaris tribuloides; assembly: GCA_001188425.1. Lineage (NCBI taxonomy): Eukaryota > Metazoa > Echinodermata > Echinoidea > Cidaroida > Cidaridae > Eucidaris > Eucidaris tribuloides. The sequence continues at coordinate 74,918 of JZLH01S0335689.1, forward strand.
ACATAGGTGGAATCCAATTCCAAATTAGAATTTTGAAAGATTTTTCCGAGACTCATTTCACAACACTAAAAAAATATCCAAGATCAAGAAGTTCTTACCATTTCCGTACTTCACTGGTAATCGCCAATAAGTTTGCCACACCATGCACGCCGCATTACCTTTACCAAATTATTTAACATTAGAATTAACGTTAACGTTAGATTTTTTTAACAAGTTACTACTCATCCTCTACAACTAACATAAAATACAATGTGTGGGACCGAGCAATATTACCGAATGATCTGAATTTTTATCCTCAAAGTCATCCATGAAAATAGCCCGAAGTACTTCCACTTCATTCTCCTGTCGTTCTATGTAATCGCTGCTATCCTCATCCTCCGCCATTTCATCACCAGCATCATAGACGATCTTGAAATACTCGTTGCATCAGCCACTAAGCCATTCACGCTCTGGGTTCGTGTGACGTTTTTAAACTAAAATAAATAAAAACTTGATGACGATATCGATATTGAATGGGTGAGGATAGTTAAATGCACTCGCGCCCCCTTCAATACTGACGTCATCTAGAAGGCGAAATATTTAGCCTTTGTTCAATGCGTACATGATAAATGCAAACAGTGAGCCTCCTGTTTGAGTCCAATGTATGTT
>JZLH01S0335700.1:2298-12366 GCA_001188425.1 Eucidaris tribuloides
GTAGGCCTATACGAGAAAGTACTGGTTTCGTTATTATCTGTGACCCATAATTCAATAAGTCAATATCAAAGACTCCTAATATACATCAATCATTTCCTAAACCAGCCAGAAAGCCCTGCAAATGTGGTCTAACTGTAAAGAAATGCGTGGAATTAACCTAAAAATAATTGTACAAATTTAAATTTCTTTTTAGTGTATTCATTGAGGTAGAACACAGACTTCTACCTCCATGGTGTATTAGATTTTGGAGGTCAAAGGTCAAAGGTCAAAGGTCACCGGGCCTTAAATATGTCTGATTTGGGCTCATCACTGTGATAACTTGAGTATGACTGGTCCGATTTTGATGTAACTTGGGTGAAGTATCTGATATAAGGCACCAATTCACCAATGATTTGATTTTGGAGTTGAAAGGTCAGAGGTCAAAGGTCACTAGGCCTCATGTCCGAATTGAGCTCATTGTTGCGATAATTTAAGAACTGCTTATCAGATTTTACTGTAACTTGGTCAAAGGTCACATGGGCTTATGCTTATTCATCTAATTGGTCTTGCTACCATGGTAACTTGAAGCTTTTCAGATTGCATCAATTGGATGGGAATGCGGACTGCGGAGGCATACCCATCGACTGCGCGTAGCTCTAGTTTAATTTTATTTTGGCAATATCGATAGCGTTTATTGATTGTGTCAAAATAGTATCATTCTATAATGTATTGCGGACTTGCGGTTCGTTTGTAGGGATGAGTTTAAATTATATTCTGTGCTATTTAGGTAAAATGTATGACATTGGAACAACGAATGGTGATTTTAGACTGATCAGTTGGTTTACGAATTCAGGGCTTGTATAATTTATAACAAGTTTTGTTTAATTTAAAATTTCTCGTGAAATCTTTTAATTTCGCCGTGATTCTCTCGTTGCTTGATCTGATTTTCTGTTTATTTGTCCCCCATAAAAAAGATATATAAGTAAAATCAAAACCATTTCGGACCATTTTCTGGGTATATACCAAATTATTTTCTGTGTGCTAAATCTTTATATCAAGTTGTGATATTCTCAACGCAATCTTTTTTTGACATTTTTTTTTTCATGTTACTTGTTATTTTTGCATGAATTGAAATGCAAGGACATTAAAAGATTTGATACATTAAAATGACTAGTATTATTGTCTTTATCAACGATGTTAGTGAATACGTTATTAATCAATGCTGCAGCATTATAGGCTATTTTAGTTGCTGTTAGGATGCATGGGGTAAAGTGCATGGGGCAATTCCATGATTAGTTACGTTACACTTTATGACAAACGTTACTCAACATTTGGCTCTTACATGAATATGCTTTGATATCATTTTTCTGTTTTGTTACTGTCAGTTCTCTAAACTGGCACCTACTTCACAATATCAAGCAAAATCATGAGATATGTTTCAGTAGGTAATAACAAGAACTTTAATTATGGTTAGTTACGTTACATAAAGAGGACATGGAAAAAATGATAAGTCTTTGTCCTCAAAGTTTCCTCAACTTGTTTTTAACTGAAACAAATCGTGGTATTCATGCTATTTCTGGCATCTTGATAAGTCATTTGATATATAACTTATTGATAAAAATCTTTGCATTTTTAACTACAACATCAAAACCATGGTTAGTTGCGTTACGGTTAGTTACGTTACATTTTGTCCATCCAAACAAATTTGCGTTTATTCATGTCTTTTTCAGATTTAGTATGCATATGTGGGGCTTTATTACTTCCATAACAATGAGAAGAGGCTATAGGCATGGAAAAAACTGCAGAATATTTGCTGTTTCATAAAACTGAGATTTAGTCACACTAGTCCCACATGTGGCATTTCATGTATGGTTCTGATTCTCCTAGAGGGTGCTGTTGAAGACATAAAATTTAGAGTAAAAATGATGTCCCCCATTGTTTCTTCATGATTCATACCCATTCAAACCATTAAAATGTAATACGATTCGAGATAGAGCAATTTATATAATTTTTTATTTGTCCAATAATTCACGGAATTGCCCATAGGTAGAAAATATATGAAGAAATTTATTATTGTGTTTAAGCTTGTATTTTCATATCAAAATAAATATTATATCGTCCAATGTCTAATATGTTGCGGTATTTTCTTTAATAATTGGTTAAGGCGTTGCAAGAAATGACAAATCGGACGAGGCATTTCAGTCACTTTCTGTCTCGCAAGGTGAATACATTAAGTCCCGTTTTCTGTTGACAGTCGTCATCTACCGCAAATGAGATGATCCACTGTCATATAGGGACAGTGTGAGGCAGAGGCGTCGATCGTGGGGGCAGGGGGTCGCCTCCATGAAAATATTGGGGGGCAAACATATCGATTTTCCCCCACAATAATTTTGACAACTTGAAAAATTCATAATACGCAATGTAAGGATATGTTAAAAAAAGGCAATCCGAAACATGGATCGACGCCCCTGGTGTGAAGTGGCACTTCCGTGTACATTGTATGATCATCAGGCCGATGTCGGGTGCCCTTCAGTCCCTAGTGGACCCTATATAATGTCAATTCTGAAGGGCGTGGGAATAAACTTAATGATACATTGGCCCCAAAAATACAACGTTCGTACTTCTCATATCAACTTTATGTCAACTCTGAAGTACTGGGACCGAAAAGGCCACCTTAAAATGTGGTGTACTCTTATTGTGAAGTAGATTATGAATTGTTGTGCCTCTTTCTGTGTATTGTGTGGTAGAAATTAACTTTTTTAAATGAAATTTCGTTTTTATGTCATATTTTCATATCAAATGTATTTGATTTGGGCCATGATTAATTTTGTCGGCAGGTTGTCTGGCAGGTTAGCTTATAAACTTGGTTTAGATGATAAAATGATAAAATGTCAATAAGTTCGGGTAGATCAGGTGTTTTACGCCAATTCGATGTGTGATATTAGTGGTCTTCTGGCGGGCATTTTCCATGGGACATTTTTTTTTCTTGCCTGGGCCATTGGCTGGTCATACATTTATGGAATTAGTTTTACGCGGTACCTCCAGTGTTAAAACAAATGCAATTTTGTGGGCCCATTTTGGGATTTTGGCGGGTAATTATTAGCTGATATATTTCTTTCGGGTGGGCACATTTTAGAATATATTATATCCCTGCCCATGGTATTGCTTTTGATTGGTACCTAGTAAACACATAAGTAGTGGTGTTTGTATCTATTGCATGTCAGTTCTGTAGTTAGCGTTGTGGGGCCAAATAAGGGCCATATTCAAGTGACCTCCGCTGTGCCCCTATTGCAGTTAGCCTACATTAGTAGTTTATGTATGTCTTGTTTGGTAGCAGTTAATTTTGACCTAAATCTATGTTTTCATGGAGACTTTACCAACGATATTTAAAGGTAAATGACATGATTGCGGGTAGTCCTAAACTTGGGCTGAAACTACTCTAGAATCAAGTAAACTATGCAAGGATTCTTCTGTGAAAATCTTGTAGTCAAACGTTGACTCATTCTAAGATAAACAATGTCACTACCACTCGTAGCACGGAAACCTGCTGTGTGGCTCTCTACGGGGCTTATTTTTATCGTCCCCGGATAAAATTAAGATACTCCTATGTTTATGCTTGATTCTCCTTAAGTAAACAAATTACAGACAAATCCTCCCTGATGGGAGATCCACTCCTGCTAGTGTATAATTGGTATATATTTGAACTCATTTGGTTCTTGAGGCATTTTCAAGTGTTCCCAATCATGCCACTAACCTTTAATCTGTGCCATATTTCAGGCCCATTTTGACCATAATTATATGACATGTTGATTCACAGGTAAGCGGCTGAACTTGGTTTACAAGATGAAAATCATATCTAGTCGTTTCGGGCGGGTCAGAAGGCGTTTTACACCGATTTATTGCTTAAAATGGGCCCAAAGGCTCACATTTAGTGGCCTTCTGGCGGACATTTAGCAACGGATAGAATTTCTTGGATGGGCCATTCTGTACTCTTGAGACTATTCCCTAGATCGTGGTACAGGTTTCAAGTGGTACCTAGAATGTTTGAATAAAGTCAATTTATTGCATAATATGGGCCCAAAAGCCCACATTTAGTGGCCTTCTGGCGGGCATTTAGCCACGGTTAGAATTTCTTGCATGGGCCATTCTGTACTTTTGAGACTATTCCCTAGATCGTGGTAAAGGTTTCAAGTGGTACCTAGAATGTTTGAATAAAGTCAATTTGGGGGGCCCATTTTGGGCTTCTGGCGGGCCCTTGGCAACGGATAGATTTTCTTGCAATGGGCCATTCTGTACTCGGGGGAGTATTCCGCTGCTCGTGGTAAAGGTTACAAGTGGTACCTAGAATGTTTGAATAAAGTCAATTTTTGGCCCCCTTTAAGGTCCCCCAGGGGCCAAACGCAACGGATAGACCCTGGCAGAAATGGATATCTGTATATAGCTCGTTACTCTACACATGCTGCTGTGGTCAGATATTGGTATCTTGATGGTTTGAATAAAACCCTCTGGGCTGCCGGTCTAATACGCTTTGAACAGTCCCCTTTTCATCCAGCAAGTACATACAGAATACAAAAAACGCTGTTTTTCTTCCCTATTGGTTTAACAAGCTCCCACATAGCGTTCAAAATTCTCCTTCATTAGCTCTTTTCAAAAAATCATGCCGTAAACTACTTCACATTTTATAACACTACTATAAAATTATTTTTCACTTTTTGTCTCCTTTTGTCTAATATTTAAGAATCCAAACTTTACCATGACCCTACTTTTTGACTTCGCTCCAAATTCATCAACTGACTGCCATCGTTGGTCGCGTATAGATGCGAGGGGGCTGTTACACTTTATTACATCCATACTGTTATGTTTTTTTGTTTAACCATAGTTCTTGCCACATTAACTTACCTTCTATTATTCTCAATATGCTGCCAGCCACATAGTATTTAAGTTAGATTTTTTTTCCATATTCGTCTGATTTTGAAGTTTCGATATCATATATCTATCATAATATCGTCTCATTTCGCTTTGATTATCTAGTGATTTCTACAAATCTTTATGTTTTCCCGTAGTTGTCTTTCAGTTATTTTCTTATTGAACTGTAATTAAACTTATGATTTATTTTCAAATTTAAGTGTTTAGTGTTTTTGCCTACCTATCTTTTTACATAAGTAAGTCTACAATTTTTATTTTTATTTATTTACTCGTGCAATGTATGTAATTATAAGGATAATTTTTGTTGTGTTTTTATATTTATATGACCTTGTATTTTTATCTATACGCAGGGCTTTCTTGAAAAGCAGGTCCACTTAATCAGTGGACCTGAATGAAACTACCCTGCTAAAAGACGACTTCAATAAATAAATAAATAAATAAATAAAAAATACATGTGACCTTTTAGAAAACTTTGTACAAAAATCTAGCTGTTGTCTCTTGTAGAGCGCGCTGAGGAGTGCCTTAGCGATATCCGGGCATGCGCCGAGCAGGCACCATCAGGATGCCGACCAATTTTGAATTCACCAGCCCAGTGACCGGCCGATCTCCTAGCGGCAACCGTTCGGCAACAGGGTGGCGACCGGGTGGCGACCGCTCGGCAGCTCGGCTTCGACTTTTGACCTAAATCGTTCGACGGCGACCACTCAGTTAGGTCGGTGCGCGGTTGGCGCCCACCCGGCATTGGGCGTGTTTTGGGCAGCGATTGAAATCGAACAGACGCAGCTAGAATTTTAACTGCGCGCTAATTCTTCAGCGGTGACCGACCGATGCTCTAAAAACCAGCGGTGCCTGGGCGGCTACCGCTTGGCTAAAAGCTCGCCGCCCGGCCGCCGAGCAGGCCAATTTTTGTATTTGTGACCACAGCTGAACAGGGTTGGTTTGTATTTAATACCAACAACATTTACAATCCTAAGCCGGTCACGCGTAATATTTGTGCATATTTGAACAAAAGAGGGCACTTTGCATGTTTCGCCAAAGCGATGGGATCCCCTATCAGCGACCACCGATCCTACAGCGACCAAGGTAGCAGTTTGGGCACTGCACATTTCGTCACTGTCAGATGGCTCAGCTCACCGACCTTTGGAAATAACGTTTGTTGTCCTTTCTCGACGTTGTTCCATTCGATTGTCTGCTTATTTAATACCGAGTGCTTTCAAATTGAACACCCGAATCGCAATAGTTGACTCGAGTCAGTGAAATCTCAGTTTCGTCTGTTTCGAGTCAGTTTCATTTTATTTCATGACGTGACTTATGGCCAACAATGAGACACGAGTCGACTCGTTTATAGTCTTGTGACCTAGCCGAGCACGGTACTTTTTCAGCCAGTGAATGGTGAGGTTTTGATTCAAGAAGGTCGGAAAACTTCCAAAATTATTCCTCAAAGTAGCACGAAAACAAGATTAAAGACAATCTAGAGTACTGGTTGATGATAGAAATTCTTTCAACAAAATTACACATTTCATTGGTTTCCCGGTGAAAGTATATTACATTTACATTAATGTGGGAATAATTTACTTCGTATATGTAATAGATAGTTGTAGGATTGACAGTTTGAACAAGTGAAATTTCCATCTAAGTATCCCTCAGTTGCATTGTCAATAATTAACATTGTTCCTTATATTGATCTTGGGGGTATTACTTTGTTAGCAGTGAGGATTTATGTAGAGAATTTTTTTTAAAACGAAGTATTCTGTTGTTTTCAAGTACCCTCTCCTGTACTGTAGTGACATTTTTTTTCAGAATACCATTTGTTCACAGAAGATGTGAAAACAGCCGGTATTGAAATTATGTTGTTTCCGCAATACTACAAAATTATTTTATTCCTCCCAAAATCGCTTAAGTCTTATATCGTCAAATTCCCACATGTTAAATCCCCGCATGTGTGGGAGTATCGATGGCGTCTAACAGCATGCCACTCACCGTGATACGTAACTGCAGGTTTGGAAAGCGTGAACCCTTTACCCAAGGTTGTCATGCATAGAGCATCTATTATTTTCATGTTATGCTTCATCAGTAGGAGTTCACAAGTCAAGACCGCGGCAGCCCTGTCAAATCTTGTCAAGGGTGAAATGCTTTTATCCAAACCCAACTTCAAATCAGTTATATTCGTGTCAGTGATGCAATGGTTTTTCACGCGACGTGGTAAAATATTTGTGGCCCTATTGAAAGAAATGGTGGTGAAACCGTAAAACGCAGCGGAATGAGTACTTGTAAATCGGCTCAGCATGTCGCTAGAAATAAAACTCTGTTATTTTTTATGCCCGTCGTCTGTAGACCTTTATACATGTACATGTACTATGCACTAACCCTTGCTGTTAGACTAATATTCTCCCAGTTCCTACTATTAATTTAATGATAAACTAGTATGGGTTCTAACAGATATTCTAAACGTCATTTTATCTCATTAATTTACTTGTTTATACTTCTATTGGGAACACAAAGCAAAACGGTCATGTTAATAACTTTCACGGTTGAAATTCACAGAAATAGGCAAAAACAGTAATTTTTTCAGAACTATAATAAATCTTTTTGCAAATTTGTTTCAAAACGTGCTAGGCGCAAGAAAATGTTTGGCTAAAATGAAAATCTAGGCCTATACGGAAAAGGCAACTGATTTCTTTTAAGATTGGTTTTATATTCATCGATTCCATCTAACGTTGGCAAGAATCATACCAAATTGGTTCAAATCCTAGTCTGGGAACTGTTGTTTTCTCGAACTGAAATTTTTAAATTCTTTATTTATTTAGTACTACTGCTTCACTAATATCATGCCAATTGAAATTTGCATAATTCAGACATCCTACATCACCGTTTTCCTCCAAACCTACTTTCTATTGAATTAGCCTTTTTTGGAACTGAACTCTTTAATATGAAGAATGGAAAATCAATGGCATTATCCCTTTGACTGTGGGTAAAACGTTCATGTCGGTCATCTTTCTAAGTTCGATTGACATTACCTTACCTTAAGTTTCCATCTCCTTTATTTTGGTACAGGTTTTAAAAAGGTACTTTTGCTTTTTACACAATGTTTATTTTCAGATATGCAAAGGGGACCCACCAATTCTCATTGAATAGATAAGACGGGAAAGAATGTTGTCAGCTAGTACTGCATGTGTTCAATCATAGTAAAAGATTCAATCATGCACCAATCTAATGGTACACTTACATCTCCTTCTTGAACTTTTCGATATCAGGGTTGAAGTGCAATGCAGTCTAGCACTGTAAACTTACAAACAGTGTATTCATAAATACGTTTACCTATGGTCAGGGTACTATTTTGTCATTCTTGTACAGAAGTTAACACACCCTGTCTCAGATTTTACGGCCTTTGATTATGCGACGTGAACCAAAAAGTGCACAAATGAGCACCCCATTGAGCTTCTGGGTATACTATTTGTAGATTATTCAAAAGTTGTTAAAAATATGATTCCTCGTCGTCTCAAGCATGGTAGGTCCATGCCTCAAGTGTAGTTTGTCGACAAGTTAATGGGCATGGAATGTGTATAGACCACCACTGTACTACACGATTTGCCTTATGATATACGGTTGGGTGTGTGAAGTCTATTTATCCGTAAAAGGTCGACATTATCTGATTGGCCTTCGGAGGGTACACGGCACCTTTCCAGGGGCCCATTTAGAAAACCTATGTTAAATGCAGCAACTTCAAAGCACTCTCAAAATTTAATCGAAACGTTGATTTTTCTTAAATCGAAGCAGGTGAAGGGAAATTATGTCTGCTTTCCAATAAAAAAACATGATTTGTGATGTTTTCCAGCTCTAAAAAAAGTTAAGCGCCTCGGTTCAAGACTAACCATGCAGAACCTCTGCTAAATGCCCAAAATAGCCAACTTGTAACATCGCACTAAAAAAATCACTAAAAATACTACAACCCTGATTTCTCCAACTTAAGCACACCTGTAGAAGCTATAGTCCTCGCTTAATATATCAGACCACAAAATATGGTAATTTTCCACTCTGCTTATTTTTAAAGATTTTTTTAGTGCATCCAGGCAATGACCTCATCATTGTACTGCCTTCCCGGTAGGCATTGCGCCGATTGGAATTGTGACGTGCGCCCCGGAACGTGTTCTTTTTGGTTGGTTATCCTCTATGGGAAGTGACGTCATAAGTTCAGTAACAATTAAGTTCGGATGGTGATGAAAGTCGCATCATGTGAGGCAGTCTTGATACTTACGAATATTGTCAAACGCTCTGACGAGATTCGAACTGTGAATCTCGCGTACCAGAATGTACCTTATAAGATCAAATTGAGTGCCGAGACCAAAGCATACATCGCCGACGTTAACAAATCATATGGACGTAGTTGTGACGGTCATAATTAATGAGCCATATACGCTTACTATACAGCCACACCCACAAAGTACACAATCGTCAAGCTAGGTTGCGTGACCGGTGCAAGAGATCTATGCCACGACCTTGGCATTGCGTCAACTTGCCTGCAATTTTATGGGTGAGTGGTTCATTTTAGTTGCTGTTCACTTCGTTTGTTTGTTTATTTATATTATTTTATTACTACGATTTCTTTTTGCTTTAATAAAGTTTCATTTGCTTGTTTATCCCTGCTTTGAGGTGACCTCGAAAAAGCAATATATATGTACTTTAATACCTTCATTTCCACACTCAGAACTCCAAAATCTCATAAGCATATTCTGCCACGTTTAGGCGCAACTGAGAGGCCTTTAATTGGGCTTAAAAACAAAGGTAACAATGACCACAGTTGAAAAGAAGGTGAGCTATATAATCCTCATGCTCTAAGTGTCTTTGATAAGGTTAAAAAATGAAGCCCTGAAAAAAAAATTGTATTTCAAAATGATGGTTGAATGCTTTAAAAAAGTGAAAATCTATGAGTTCCCGGGTTGACCAGATTTACCTTGCTCATTTCCTTCCATAAACTACAGTCTGTAGATCTAGGCTATTTTGTACACCACCGTAGGATTAGTTGTTTATTCATGCATATCTTGCCAGCGGCAGCATAACTTTCCAAACGTTTGTATTCGTGGATGACTATCTGTCCATGCATTTAAGCATTACAGTGTATAGGTCAGATATCAAAGTTTGACTTCTTTTTAAAATTGAAACTCC
>JZLH01S0335722.1:6962-25250 GCA_001188425.1 Eucidaris tribuloides
AGATCTTATCGTAATTTATTATATGATTATATGAGGTATTTCCCATTCTTTAAACTTATAATTAATTAACAATGATACAAACAAAACAAGCTTTCATCAATATTTAGTTAAATTATTTTACTACTAACTTACAATACTGGTATGAGTCCAGGATAATCGAATGTGTGAATTCTCCAATAGGTAGTTGATTGTCCAGGTTTCGCTATTCGAAACCTGTCCAGCACGAATTAATGAATCCCAGGTAACACGCACGACGATATAAAGTAGGTCTCCCGATATTCATAGGTTATAGTCTCAATAATTATTCCCCTAGTCGGATGACCAGCAATCCGATAGCAATGTATTAATGTGACATTCACAGCACGGCAGAATATATTAGACTAATAATTTCCTGCGAAAACGGCATCAATCCACACAGTCCACACAGGTGTTGTTTGAGCCGAGATCAGAATAAAACTTCTGATGATTTTCCTCCCCCCCCCCCCTACTTTATGTGTATCGTAAAATCCTTAGCTCTAGAACCTTCAATTTCAACTACTTGAAAACACTAGAGATGCTAGGTGAAGCTTGAAGCTTCCGTGCTATTCATAACATACGTGTTCATTGCCTACATATCATGATTACAACAAAACACCCAGTCAACAGCATTCTAGGAAACAAAGGGTCTTGCCTCTAGATCATTTAAGTGCATTGCATACCAATCTAGCAGGGTGCAACAGGACCTGAACTTTTCTGTCTTGTTTATCACACAGGCACACAAACTAAGACTGGTTTAGTGACAATAATTATCACAAGATTATGACGATTTACTGACAATATAAAACGGACACTAGCAAGAGGGATAGCTGGACCAGTGTTTTGAGATCACTCAGTATGAATTTAATGGCAAAATGTGAAAGTAAAGACATTACATGCACGTATCATTTTCGAAAACAGAAATAACTCATTTGACATTTACAGTGCATTTGATATTTCTTCATAAACTATTGTGAAAGAGGCCAATAGAGCGGGTTTACTCAGCTCATGAATGAGTATAGTCAGTTAATTCACTTATTTCAATCAACCACAATTTCCCTATTAGGTATTTCCCAAAACTTTGAAGGTCTTAATTGATGAATTCCTCTAAGTTTTAAACATTAATAATACTTATTTAGTAATTCTAAATACGTTTTCCAACACACACACAAAAAGAAAAGATACAATTACTAACTTCCCTTGATTATCACAAGTTTCGTGCCGGTTTCGTGTCATGTTAATTTGCAGGTAATTCTGCGTCGCGACCTTTTCAACGTAGACGTACATACATATGACTTTTCGCTGGACTTCGAGACCGACCAATCCACTGGCTACGAGAAACTCATCACACTCCTTCTCAAACAAGAGAAGATCAGGGAAACAGAACTGCTGTTCAACACGGAAATAAATCGTATGTTATTGACTTTGATTTGCCTTTCTTCTTACCCTTACCAAGTCATGATGTCCCAGATAAAAATGGTTGTTTTTCACGGACGGGCGATGTACGCGCATACAGTGAAAAGTGTACTAAAATTGGGAAAAAAATCAGGGGAAAATGGTATAATTTTACAACAGCTTGGGTGCGTGTATGTATGAAAATACTTGTTCTTCGTATTCTGAGATCGTATGATACACACTAAGAAAAACAGGCTCAACTTTGCACCTTTAAAGGTGCATACTAATGTCACACTGGGAGCACCTTTAAAAGTGCAACTTTGCACCTTTCTGAAAAGTGCAAAGTTGCACCATAGAAAATAAAAATGTATTCTTCTTTTTCTTGCAAACTGTGTGTTTTTGTGTGTGAACCGCAATTTACGTTCATTCCAGTGCTATTTATAGTATTTACATTATAATACATTTCATTAATTAACATTTACAAATACTTAAAACGTCGTACAAATATGACCTTACCGGGGCTCGAACCTGTGACTTTCCGCATGTGAGACGGACGCTCTACCCACTTGGCCAACACGCTGGCCGTGAAGGTGTGTATTTTCATATAATTATATATAGTGTTGAAGCCAAAGGTGCATTATTTTCATCCTTTTAAGGTGCAAACTTTGGACCTATAGGCCGTTTTCGTAATATATTCAAATTCCATGCATACCTTTTAAACAAAGGTTGTTTTGACAACCTGAAAGCTCAGGGCCCTGGGAACGATTTTTTTACCGGGGGTGCAGAGATATATATTTTCGCGACCCCCCCCCCCGATAATTTTTCGCGGCCAAAAGTTTTTTCCACGGCCAAATTCGCGGCCAAATCAACAGCTGAAAAATCGCTCAGTGGGGCGGGGTGTCAGCGGAAAATTTTTGCGGCCAAAAAATGTTTTCACGGCCAAATTCACGGCCAAATCAACAGCTGAAAAGTCGCTCTGCGGCCAAATTTGAAAAAAAATTGACATAGACGTCTTTTTGCAGAGGGTGCTGCGCACCCCCTGAAAAATTTCTGGGGGTGCTTCAGCACCCCCCAGCACCCCCCCCCCCCCTTCCCAGGGCCATGTGAAAGTTTGTCTGAGCTTGTCCGACATAGAAAATAGTATAATGTATGCAAGTTGCATTTTCCGTATTGAAGTTCTATTCATAGAAACAAGTGGTAGAAATAGCTCACACCAGGCTTCGGAAGAGAAAACATCCATAAATTTGCATAAATGTGCACCTAAAAGGTGCAAACATAATGGAGTGGGGCGAGCGCACAGCCGTGAAAGGTGCAGAATTGCTCGAATACCGCGGTAGAAATTGCTCTGCACCTATTTCCGCAAAGTTGCACCTCGTGCGCTCCTTTATTTCTTAGTGTGTAACTACTTGTTTAGGAGTATATGGAAAGTCCATGTACGACATGGTGTTCACCTTGTAATGACAGCGCCTGCCCCCCCCCCCCGTGTTCAGCATAATTGTTTGGTAGAAGCTACAGTTACTGGGTACAACATTAGGGAATGCAAAAATGCAAAACTGCTTTCTTAGCTTACAAAATCACATGCTTGTGCATTGGCGGCAATCCCGGGGGGAGATGACCACTCGATTTTAAAACATATTTTTTAGCGTTTTTGATAGATTTTATATCTGGGTCTAGTCAACAAATGAGGGCAAGGGGGACTTCAAAGTCAGAATTTCCCTTTTTTAACAGTTATATCGTCAATTCCATAAAATAGTAACCTTTTCATCAAAATTTCAGAATCCTGCAAACATAAATATGGTATCATTTAAAGCTAAAGTACTGAAATGTAAGAATCTGAAAGAAATAATTTCATATAATGTATGGTTGTGGTATGGCATTGAAGTGACCACGGTTACCAGTGACAATTTTGAGCCAAAGTTCTGACCAAATACAAGCTTTGAAAATTAAAGTTTCCTATTGTTAAAGTTGTAATTATTTAAGGATTATTAAAAGACAGATTTTGTATAGATTGATTTTTTTTTAACCGACCTATTTTAAGTACCTTTTTTGTTTAAAACAAAAGCAGATAATAAATAGAATAAATAAACCAATAAAAAAATACAATTTCCTCAAGTTAGATGCAAGCAAGCCCGATTTGTTTGATATAAAGCCCAAAAGAAAGCTACATGCTAGCCCAGGATTTCATGTTAAAGTGGGGTGGGACGTACAGTTTTGTGTACATCCGACCCTTTTAGACTTGTTTTTATAATTATTTTTCTATTTTATTGGGATGCTTTTTGCATAATTAAAGTATCACACTATAATTTACACATGCACAACTTCAAAATTAAATACACATTTCAATTATAACCAAAACAAACAATGACTTATTTTTGTTCTTTTTTAATCCTTAGAAAACTGGGTGCCAAAATAGCCCTTCTCCCCGACATTTTGTGCGATAATTTTAAAATGCATCGTGATATCACCGCACACTGTTGTGTTTAGTTACTTTGAAGTCTTGCATAACTTTTGAGACCAAATTTGCAAGAAATGGGCATACCATCGTGCCGTAATGTAGATATTTGTACAACAATGTCGTCCTCAAAAACGCTATTTCTGTAAATTGGTAAAAGTCAATGGAAATGGTGTTCCTTCATGAAATTCACAAAAAGCTGATTATTTTTTCTATTCTTATCATTGTAATTCAGCAATTTTGTGTTTATCACAGTTGAATTTAATGGTCTGTAAATAAATTTCATTTAACTCCCCCCCCCCAAAAAAAAAAATACTTTAGAAATTTGATTTGTGTACAAATTCAATGGGAATTGTCTTCTGTCATAAAATTCACAAAAAAATGATTTCTTTTTTAATTATGATGTAATAATATTCTTAGACAAATATTTAAAAAATAAGAAAGAAAGACATAAGAACAATTGTCTTTGCCAGTTTTTGTAATGAAAACAATTTAATTAATTCATAAAAAAAGATTTCTCCACAAAACTATCAAATTCCATGGTAGATCAGCCATTTTATAAGTCAAACGTTGCTTATAGCTGAGTTATCAAAAATCAATAGGCCTATGGAGTCGGACGTACACTGTCTGAATAGGTCTCAGTTGTAATCAAGCATAACTATTAATCTGCAACAGACTAATTTGTTAAATCTTATTTATTTCAAAGACAACTTACCAAACATGATGTATCAAAAGGTTCACCAATTTATTATTTGTATGTTTTGTGTAACTGCTTTTCAATGGGGGTCGGACGTACAGTGTTCAAAATAGTTTGCACCATGTACGTCCGACCCCCAAAACGATCCACCTGGAACTGAAACAAGGTAATGCCTGTCATTTTTTTTACTGCATTTCCTTCAAGATTCATCCTTTATCTATCAACCCATACTAAAATTTTATACCTGTTTCACACACACAATAGAGATTTTGACGTGAACTCTAAAAGCGTAAGAATCTGTTTTTGTCCTATGTACGTCCGACTCCTCATATTTTTGGTCATATTTTCCATTCTTCATATTATAGCCTGGTCTTGTCATAGTGTAATGTGAGCCAATCACATGTTATGATATATTGGAAAATAAAAACAAAGCAAAGGAGATGTGGGTTTATGTGTCTAAATGTACGTCCGACCTTCATAGAATGCCACGTAATGTATTCTCGAGGCGTTTTTTCCACCGCGTATTGATATTTCGCCTTCGGGGTCTTCGTTCCCTTCCCCCTGCCCCACCTTGATATATGAAATCTCCACTATTGTGCCGATGTGAGACGGGCTGATAATTCGTCGTGAAAATGTCACATCGGGAGTACTCAAATCAAAGAACTAATCACAGTGCCATTTGCCATGTATCTTTACCATTTATTTCAATAATAAAATCAGAGAATACAATTACATGTGATAATTCACGTGGTTGTTTCAACATGTTTCAATCACTATCAGAAGACAAATCATAAAACCAATCTTACTCTCATGTGCACATGACCCAGTTTCTTAAACAATATTTGATAGTAATAACAGTATATTTCTGTTCTCCTCCGAGAAATAGGGATCCTGAATTGACCCAAATTCTGTATAGTCGCTAACTCATGAAAGAATCCTGTATTGATTCTACTTCATGACATTACATCTTCACACCTTCTTAACATGGCGATTCACATCAATGAATTACTAACATATCAAACTTCATTGATCACTAACTCATGAAAGAATCCTGTATTGATTCAACTTCATGACATTAAATCTTAACACCATCAAATCAACATGGCGGTTCACAACCCAATGATCTATTAATATACCCAACTTCACCAGTCACTATAATCGTGAAAGAATCCGGTATTGATTCAACTTCAAGACATTAAATCTTCACACCTTAACAAAATGGTGGTTCACATTCCTGTATTCTAATATCCAATTTCATTCATTTTTTCAGTGTAACGCTATCTTGACTTCAATTCACGTAGCTTTGTGTCATGAAAAGGATCCTATACCCTGACCCAATTAATTACACCGAAATTACACCGAATTAATTACACCGAAAAAGGATAACTCTTAAGTTTGAAATATTTGTCGAAAATAAATTTTCTCACAACCATTTACCATTGATATTTCAAACCGGAATGACAGAATTTGATGACAAACCATATCAATATAAATACAGAAACACTGTTCGTTCGAGTTCACTTTTTGACAGTCTTTGTTCCGTCTGTGCTCAATTTTAACTGTCTCTCAAAGTTTTAAGTGTCATCGTTCACTCAAATAAAGGATGACATTGTAAGTTTATACATCACCAACATCCTCTTGACTTTTCATGCCAGTGTCCAACATGAAGCGCAACAGCAGTGGTCTCCTCACGAAGTTACAACTACATCCACGTTCTGCAACTCGAAGTAAAGGCTGCGACTCCAGACGACAATTGAAACTCGAAGTGAATACTACAGCTCCAAAATACCTTGCCATCTAATAATTTAAAACCATTATCCAAAATACACACCTACTATTTTGTCACACAAATAATAGATATCACTTTACTAGCACGTTTAAGTCTCAAAATCTCAATCCAAAATCTCAACTCTGCTTCTGAATTGTACAAAGACAATTGTGAAATAAGCTCTACGTTGTATATCTCTTGTTCAGCTTCAACGTAATAAGCTGTAATCCTTCATTGTATATTTCTTCTTCATTATCAACTTGATAATAGATTTAATAAGTATTTAGTATTCACCAATGTTACACAAGTATTTCATGGTATGATGTACCTGTAAATTCACCTCCTACATATTAAATGTCTTCTCCATAAACTCCCTAGAAATGCACAAATTTAACCTCAACTCACCCATGACCAATTTCTAGGTAGACTTCATTATACAGCACATTCAATACCATATCATTAAACTTCTTAGAAACACAGAAAATGTATTAAACTCACCGATGACTTGCTCCTAAGTACAGACTAAAATAAATCTGCCCTGCTTGAAAAAAATAGGTAAAAAATAGCCCCAAAATATTTTGAAAATAAGCTCCGAAAATAAATTTTTATGCTATTTTCTATTGGAAAAATATCTTTACAAAAATAGCCTAAAAAATATTCCAAAAACAGCCCCCCAAAATAGTCAAAAACCATATTTTTTTCATGTACTTTAGGAACACGAAATCTTGATCAAATAAATGTATTTTTTGGCTATTTTTACTCATACAATTCTCAAGATATGACAGAAAATAGCAAAAAAATATATATTTTCAAGATATTTCAATGTAATATAAAATATATTTTATATATATTTTCAATGAAGAAACAGCATTGGAATATAAAAGCTATTTCATAACTATTTTTACTGAAAAAATAGCATAAAACTATGCATGCAACATGCAGGCAGGCCTCACACACACACACTGCATGCACGGCCGAAATGGCCGTTGCAGCCCGGTGCGATCGCGCCGCTAATTTAGGGCTTAAAAGTTACAAATTCATACAAACTACTCATAATACTTACCATATTTGCATGCCATGGTTCCATATAATTGTTTGGTAATCCAGTTTTGAACTGAAGTTACCACAGTACTGTCACAATTTTGTCTTTCAAGCTGACAAAACCAGCACATCCATTCACTTTGGCTACCTCCATTAATTTAAACTATGTGGCTGATGATTTAGGCTCGTTCGCGCACAATTGGTTTGCAGTACCTCTAAAATAAATATTCTCCATTTATGTTACATTTAAAAAGTTTTTTAAATATATACAAGATGCAGTATATTATTATTCTATTATTGAATATATTTAAATATGGTTTTATTGAGATTAAAATTACAAAGGCTACACAATTGCATTGCAAAACTGGCAACATCAACTAAGAAGGGTAAGCTATGGTGTTTGTATAGTCCCATCCATATACATGGGTGTTGTATTCAGATGACATGTTGTCCAGGTGGAAATCATTATGTACGTGACTGATGGTATAACATGCAGAACAACAGTAGGTAATATCCAGGCATCGAGCTCTGGGGATCTTTTCATTATTATTATTATTTTTGGGCTCTAAATATCAGGATTGATATGGGGATTTTAAAGTTGGGATCTAGCTTCCATGATTTTTTCACCAGTTTGACAGCAAAGTTGTGCATAGTAGAAAAATAAAAATGTTCCATATAGAAAAATTAACATACATGTAACGTTAGACTAATAAATATCCCAATTACAGTACATGTATGATATTTGCACTTTTCTTAGCTTTGGGATTAATGGGGCATATGATTTGATTATGGTCATGCATGGACACAAATGATTTCAGAAAGTCAAATACATGTACCAAATATTTCCAGTTTATTTTATTTCACATCTTCAAAAAACATACTTAACCATCATTCGATACATACAATCAGAAAATTAAGCCTTAAAAATAAAACAACATAGTGACAGTTAAAATCTTTTTTAGAAGATAAAAGTTTCAAAGTAGTAAATTCAGACTAGAACGATATCTATTAGAGAACATAAAATAGTTTTAAAATAGTTTACAATATCACAGCAAAAAATATAGCAAGAAAATAGTAAAACATTTGTAAACAGGGGGAAAATAGTGCAAAAATTGAAAATAGTGTAAAAATAGTTTCTATTTTTGTTTTTTTCTGATAAAAATAGTTTGGAAATAGTCCTGCTCGTAGTGAAAGAGAAAAAAATACACTAAAAATAGTGTGATTTTTACACTATTTTTAAAGAAAATATCTTTAAAATATATCACCAAATCTGGAAATAGGAAAAAAAATACATAAAAAATAGGCAAAAAATATATTTTTCTGTTGGTCAAAATGACCGGGGTGGTCTCAGCCACAAAACGAAGGGACCAGCTTGTATCCCCACAAAGTAGTAGTAGCAAACTTCAGCTGGTCTACTGAAAACAAATTCATCTCTGGCGGCTAAGTTAGACTTCAACAGTATCCTGCCCCTACCAACACAAACAGCACATCTGTGCTCGACGAAGTCTTGAGTGTCTCTGCCAAACCCCAGCACATTTGTGCTCCACGAAACCTCTGGTGTAATACCTACTTACATGGAAAACTACTGGGAGTAATTAAGAGGCACGCCCAAGCATCTACTAAAATATGTTATGCAGCTGACAAGAAAAATAAAATCAATGCTAAGAACTTCCCCTAGTATTTATTATGTACAATATCTCAGGACAGTTTTAGTGCACACAGCCAAGGAGCAATAATGCACATGCAAATTAACTATCTCTACTGCATGTCATCAATGGCACCTTCACTACAGTGATATTTCAACAGTGTTCTTTTAACTGTTTGCTGCCCTCTAAGATTAAAGTAAAATTGAAGATCAACATGTCAAGTCAAAAATATATATATAAACAGGGCCTACATAGAAAAAAATACACTTTCAATGTGACAGTAGCCTACTGTGTGTTGGTCAGCGAATTTGGATGCTTAATGATTAAAATAATTGTATATCGTTCATTTTTATTCCAGCCAAGGATCCAGTGGCCAATCCTGACATTCAACAAGCACAGGCACGTCTGTGGTAAGTGCAATTTGTTTGGGAAAAGAAATTTTCATAAATTTGGAGAATGTTATAGAATTTTAGGGCACGAACAACTATTATATTTCTTTCTTTATTTATTTATTTATAAATTCATTGTTTTTTTAATTTATTTATTTATTTATTTATTTATTTATTTACCATTTATCGGTAGAATATCAGGGAGCCCCTGTAGAGCGCTCAATATCTGACGATAGTGCTTGATGTATATGAAATAAGGATGAATAGTAATCCAATGTGACTACTGCCAGTTTAATGCTTTATTTAGAAATTATCAGGCCACTGATATGAAGTTGGTGGGTAAACATGTATATATAACATTTACTACTGGAAACTTAGAGCATCATTTGAATAATGATTGTTTATCTAAACCCCCATTCAATAGAAAGTAAGACCACTGAACAGTGGCGTATCTAGCGGGGGCAGAGGGGCACGTGCCCCGGACGCCACCTTAAGGGCCGAAAAATGCAAAAGAGAGAAAGAGAGAGGTAAAACGGAAGGACAATTATTAACCTTATAAGAATTATGCGCCCCTCCCTCCCAGTCCACAAGGTAAAGTGCGTTGGACAAATGTGTTTCATAAGGTTACCACAATTTTCTAAAGCTCGGTTGCTCTGTTCCCTCGCATAATTTTGCAAAGACAATCTACCTTTTGGTCGGTCTTTCCTTTGCTTTTATAGTTACGTCATTTTTTTTGGGGGGGGGGCAAATTTTATTGTTTGCCCCGGGCACCATAATCCCTAGATACGCTACTGCCGCTGAAGGATCACTGGAAGACCACGAAACTGCTAGATCTTTTAATGGTCTTTCAATGGACTTTCAATGATCTCCGAGGTCTTTCAGTCTTTCTGATCTGTCAGTGGTCTCCGTGGTCTCCAAAACTCTTTGAAAAGGTTCCAAACAGTCTCTCAGGTGTCTTTCAGTGGTCTTTCGGCAGTCTTTCAGCGGTTTCTCAATCAACTTTCAAAGGTCTCTTTCCATGATCTTTCGACAGGCTCTAATTTTTTGCAGGGATCACTGCAAGACTGCTGTCTTGGTCAGTCTTTCAGAGTTCTTTTAGTGATCTCGGTCAGTCTTTCAGAGATCTTGATTGATCTTTCAAAGATCTCTGGCAGTATGCCAGATGATCTTTCAGTAATCTCTCAATAGTCTTATTGGTCTCTCATTAAACTTTCAGCTGTCTCTAGGTCTTACGGGAATCTTGCTTGAAAATTTCTTGTTGGTCTTTAAGTGGTCTTTCAGTGGTTTTCGGAGCCATTCCATACAGCCCTCAAATTTCACTGATCTTTGAGACTGCTAAATGACTTGTCAATTTTCGGTTCGTTCGTCGGTCTTTCAAGGGACTTTGTTTTGTGGAATGGGGGCCTAAGGAATCGATAATATATTTACGGTATAATAATGAGCACCCGAAATGAAACTAAACAATTCTGGAAAAAATGCATTTTGGGACAAAATTCCTTACCGTGACCTTTGGCACTTGACACTTTTGGCACAAAACTTAAAGCGCAAGTCAAGTTTTTGGTGAGTTTTTTTTTTATTTACAAGCTGTATGCCCAAAGGTCATATCACACCAAGAACATATTCTGAATGTCTTTCGGAGTTTTTTTTAATCAATTAATGAAAAATCTCGGAGGGGGACCCCCGAAATTTTCGACAATATTTTACATTATGGCATCCAACGCGTTAATAAGGTGTTAATGTAATCTGGATTATACCTCAGCTGAAAGATCAGACTCTGAACTTTCGAGATTTTTCAATAATTCTAAAAAAGAAGAAAAAGAAATCCGTTCAGAATCTGTTATAGGCGTGATATGACCTTTGGGCATGAAACTTTCAAGTAAAAAAAAAACTCGCAGATAGACTTGCGCTTTAATTTTTTCCAGGACCAATTTTCCATCCTTGGTTTAGTAATCTTGTTCTGAAGGAAGTGCTGAAGCAGGTACGTATATGGTCATACGGATGCACGTGTATAGCTCCGTTCAGAAGCGGAGGGATAAAATTGTATCTTGAAATGATGCCATATGTTTCTGTTGATAAAATACAAATTCGAATTTATTACAACATTATATCCAGTCCCTGGTTGTAAAAACTAGTTGACTGTTAAAACCACTTTCTAAATTCTTGCGCTTCCTGGTTATATTTTCCCAGAGGCGTCGATCCTGGGGGGCAGGGGGCGATCACCCCACCAATGAAAATATTAAGGGGCAAACATATCGATTCGCACCCCCCCCCCCGTCAACTATTTGACAACTAGAAAAATTCATAATATGCAATGCAATTATATGTTTTAAAAAGCATTGGACATTACTATAAAACCATTAAACATGGCATAAAAATACTATTACACATTTGTTCTATTACACAGTATTTTTCGGTATTCTGAATTACAATTTGGACATTTTGTTTTGCCCCCCCCCCCATCTGAAACATGGATCGACGCCCCTGTATTTTCCTAATTGTTTCATTCTTTATTTCCTTTTGTTTCTCTTTGTACTTTGACTTCTTCTTCTTCTTCTTCTTCTTCTTCTTCTTCTTCTTCTTCTTCTTCTTCTTCTTCTTCTTCGTTGTCTCCTTCTTCACTCATCCAGCCCTGATGCAATTACTCCGAAACAAATGAAGGATGTGTCACAAGGAATCGGGGACGACGGATACTACAATCTTGGTGCTGAATTGGGATTCGAGAAGTCAGTACTGGACCAACGATTGAAATCATGTCAAAATGATTATTGCAGAGCAGCTTGGGGTATCCTAGAACAGTGGAAATACAAGAATCCTGAATCCTGTACTCCTCAGAAGCTTAGCGAAGCATTAATAAATGCTGAATTGCGAAGATTAGCTATACTGCATTTGGGGCATGATGCGTAAGCAGCTGCATACAATTGGACTGAACTCAAACGGTTACCTTGTGCTTTTGCTTTTAATGTAGGTCGAGCAAACGGATACTCCAACGTTGAGATAATTTCTTTTCTGATATACTCAAACAATCAGTCAAGTTTCATAACATTTCACTTATGTTTTTTTCATAGCATTTCACTTATGTTTGTCATAACATTTCACTTACAATATACTGACATAAAAGTTAACATTAAATTTGCTGTTCAACAAAACATTTTGATAAGAAGGTAAATGATTTGCACAAGTATATTTGACATCCAATAATTTTGGTAAGTGGAAAATAAGTCATTATAAAAATGAAGTAGAGCCTGGTATAAGGCATGATTTGGTTGTAAAGATTCTCTTTCAAAATGAAACAAGTACAGGTGAGCTGAACGCGATCAGAATTATCTGTAGGAGCTGTCTAGATAATGATGAAGAAGGGAGAAGATTTTTCAGAACCGGACTATAAATTACAAGGTTTCGCAAGGCCAAGCTCATCATCTTGATAGGTCTGATGTGGAGAAGATTATAGTTTATAGACACGCCTGGTAATTGAAGATAGAATTTGGTACTTGAATATAGTCTAGGAAGGAACCATTTTACTACCGCTTATTTTACTAAAGGTTAAGGAGGTACTATATTAAATGAAGCTAAAATTGTAACAACACAGAAATTTGGGTCCTAAGTAAGTAATTGATTTTTCCACGAACACTTGTCGGGTGCTCAGAAGGTGATGAAAGTGAACTTGTTGCGTAGAATAGGAATGAAAATGTGGTGCAAGAGTAAACAAAGATGGCCACTCGTTCGGTAATTTGTTTCGTGTCAACTGATATATTAATACACGGATTCCTACACTCCAAGAAAATAAAAGATTTGTTTTAACATCATTTTTGTCACAATAGCAGAATTAAACCATTTAAAGTGCTAAAGAGCACCGTTGAACCAACAGAGTGTTCTTGTCGACACTATTTCGGACGAAATGGTGCTCATTGAGGAACCTTTTCTACGTGAAAATGGTGGTAAGAATCTTCAATATTGGTGTTGCTTTTGTGACAAAATTGAGAAACTTTTGTTATCCTTCTTTTTCTACGAGTGCAATCTTTCATTAAAGATGTTAGTCATTTGTTTGATATTGTTTTCATTTATAAAGTTGATTTGAGGCCGATAAATGGTACTTTGATTTGTTAGGTGATCTATTTTTGGATAAGTAAAAGTTCGTAAAGGAGAGTAGGTCTCGGTTAGCAAAAATTAAACTTCGTCTTATCGACATCGTTTATTTTGAATTGGATTAAGTGAAATTTGTATCAATCTATATTAGAAAAGTTCGATACTCACATTGGCATGTCAGAACACATATCCGTCACGCACTAATCGGTTTGGTATCCACTACACAATAAGCGTTTTTCGTTAATAAATCTCTCCTGCGTAAAAAAATAATAATAATGCTCTGTTTGCAGTCCGTCTTAGTATTTTGTATTTCTCTGTTAAAATTTAAATACAAGAGTAATCTTCAGTAAACAACATTAAACAAAAAATGAAATTCTTCATTTGATTCCCACTTGATATCGCAACATTTGTAATTGTTATTTTCATGAAACAAGTTACACGTGACTGTCCTTTAACGTGCTATTAATAAATTAATATTGTTATTTTTATACATGCTTTTCAGGTTACACAAATGTAATGTATGTTTCAGTTATGTAATAATCTTGATTAATATTATGGTCAATGATTATGTCACATATCAAACTCATTCTGATAGCATAAAGTTACAGCAGATCTTCGTACAACTCAAAATAATGTAATCTGTACGCCCACTATACGGTATTACCTATTTTTTCCAAAATCATTACCAACTTCTTGTATTTGTACGTCACATTAGTAAAGATAAAGTTTGTTGACTTTGTGATAAGTGTTATAACAAGACATGTTGTTTAGTAAATGGGTTTCGTTACGTATCCATGTAGATACATGCATATTTAAAATGGTTGCTATGTGTTAGTACAAGTGTAGTTATTAGAAAGTTGATGGGATATAAAATATACGATTTATCTCACTTTCTGAAGCCATTAATAGTGAAATGCAGCCGAGGAATGTGTATTGGCACGAGCTGTCTAGTAGATTCGAGTTCATTATTATACATTTATTGTTAAATTAGGGTCTTATATAATACAATAGTTTGGAAATTACATCGATTTATGATTAGAATAAAACTTTGCTGAGTGCGTATCACACGAAATAAAAAGATTGCCACGTCAGCAGATATTACAGGAAGTGAACGTTCTACATGTACAGTATATCATGCACAATATACAGTATAGCATGAAATACATCATGTATAGTGGTAATCAAGAAGCTATGTCATAATCATGTGCTGTGCGAAAAAAGATGGTAGAAGTAAGAGAAGGTGTTTCATTGTACTGGTCATAGTAAGCAATCATTTAGTAGTTTTAACATGTTTACATCATACAAAAAATATATACATGTAGTATAAAATACATCCTGTAGAGTGGTAAGCAAGAAGTTATGTCAAAATTATTTGCTGTGCGAAAAAAAAGATTGTAGAAGAGAAGATGTTTCATTGTATTGGTCATAGTAAGCAATCATTTAGTAGTTTTAACATGTTTACGTCATACAAAAAAATAGATACATGTAGTATAAATACATCCTGTAGAGTGGTAAGCAAGAAGTTATGTCAAAATTATGTGTTGTACGAAAAAAGATTGTAGAAAGAAAAGATGTTTCATTGTATTGGTCGTAGTAAGCAATCATTTAGCAGTTTTAACATGTTTACATCATACAAAAAAATATAAACATGTATAAAATACATCCTGTATAGTGGTAAGCAAGAAGTTATGTCAAAATTATGTGTTGTAGAAGTAGAAGTAAGAGAAGATGTTTCATTGTATTGGTCATAGTAAGCGATCATTTAGTAGTGTAACATTTATACGTTCACGTAGAGTATGATACACATTTTTTGCACTAGTGTTAAGTTTTTAACGTCTGCATAATTGCAAGTTATATATTTACGCACATCAGCGTTACAATAATGATACAGTGTAAATGGATTAGATTTTCAGAAAGAAGACTTCGACAGGTGCGGAGTTGTTGGAGTAACATTTCAATGTATTTTGTATATGTAATTGACTTGTATTTTGTGTATTTCGCTGTCACATTCTTCTACCAAATTAAAAACTACTATTTCCATATAATAATCTCATATAGAAAATAATTGAATCTAGTCTCATGTAAACACTTTCAAGGTATATTTAGGAAGGTATGTTTAAGTATTTTTCTTTTCTTTTTTTGCTGAAACTGGATACCTAAACATAAGAAGGTGAATGTTCTACATGTACAGTACATCATACAAAATATATAGTATGAAATACATCATGTATAGTGGTAATTAAGAAGTTATTTCATAATTATGTGTTGTGCAAAAAAAAAGATTGTAGAAGTAAGTGAAGATGTTTCATTGTACTGGTCATAGTAAGTAATCATTTAGTAGTTTAACATGTATACACGTTCGCGTAGAGTATGTTACACATTTTTGGCCCTAGTCTTAAGTTTTGAATGTCTGCATAATTGCAAATGATATATTCACGCACATCAGCGTTACAATCATGATAGTGTAAATGAATTAGATTTTTTCACAAAGAAGACTTTGATAGGTGCAGAGGTGTAGGATAAATATTTCAATGTATTTTGTATATGTTATTGACTAATAATTTGTTTATTTCGTTGTCGCATTCTTTTACCAAATTATAAACTACTTTTGCCGTATAATAATCTCAAATCGAAGATAATTGAATCTAGTCTCATGTAGACACTTTCAAGGTATCTTTAGGATGGTATGTTTAAGTATTTTTCTTTCTTTTTTTTTTTTTGTCTGAAACTGCATACCTGAACATAAGAAGGTGAATGTTTTGTACAGTACATCATACAAAATATATAGTTTGAAATACATCATGTATAGTGGTAATTAAGAAGTTATTTCATGATTATGTGTTGTGCGAAAATAATATTGCAGAAGTAAGAGAAGATGTTTCATTGACTGGTCATAGTAAGCAATCATTTAGTAGTTTTAACATGTTCACATCATACAAAAAATATATACATATAGTATAAAATACATCCTGTAGAATGGTAAGCAAGAAGTTATGTCAAAATTATGTGTTGCACGAAAAAAGATCGTAGAAGAAAAGATGTTTCATTGTATTGGTCATAGTAAGCAATCATTTAGCAGTTTTAACATGTTTACATCATACAAAAATATATACATGTAGTATAAAATACATCCTGTAGAGTGGTAAGCAAGAAGTTATGTCAAAATTATGTGTTGCACGAAAAAAAGATCGTAGAAGAAAAGATGTTTCATTGTATTGGTCATAGTAAGCAATCATTTAGCAGTTTTAACATGTTTACATCATACAAAAATATATACATGTAGTATAAAATACATCATGTAGAGGGGTAAGCAAGAAGTTATGTCAAAATTATTTGTTGTGCGAAAAAAAAAATTGTAGAAGAGATGTTTCATTGTATTGGTCATAGTAAGCACTCATTTAGTAGTTTTAACATGTTTACATCATACAAAAATATATACATGTAGTATAAAATACATCATGTAGAGGGGTAAGCAAGAAGTTATGTCAAAATTGTGTTGTGCGAAAAAAGATTGTAGAAGTAAGAGATGTATCATTGCATTGGTCATAAGCAATCATTTAGTAGTTTAACATGTATAGACGTTCACGTAGAGTATGTTACACATTTTTTACAGTAGTCTTAAGTTTTTAACGTCTGCATAATTGCAAATCATATATTTACGCACATCAGCGTTACAATAATGAAACAGTGTAAATGAATTAGAATTTACACAAAGAAGACTTTGATAGGTGCAGAGGTGTAGGATAAATATTTCAATGTATTTTGTATATGTTATTGACTTATAATTTGTTTATTTCGTTGTCACATTCTTCTACCAAATTATAAACTACTTTTGCCGTATAATAATCTCAAATCGAAGATAATTGAATCTAGTCTCATGTAGACACTTTCAATGTATCTTAAAGATGGTATGTTTAAGTATTTTTTTCTTCTTTTTTTTTCTTTTTTTGCTGAAACTGCATACCTGAACATTAGAAGGTGAATGTTTTGTACAGTACATCATACAAAATATATAGTATGAAAATACATCATGTATAGTGGTAATTAAGAAGTTATTTCATGATTATGTGTTGTGCGAAAAAAGATTGTAGAAGTAAGAGAAGATGTTTCATTGACTGGTCATAGTAAGTAATCATTTAGCATTTTAACATGTATACACGTTCGCGTAGAGTATGTTACACATTTTTGCACTAGTCTTAAGTTTTCAATGTCTGCATAATTGCAAATGATATATTCACGCACATCAGCGTTACAATAATGATACAGTGTAAATGAACAAGATTTTACACAAGGAAGACTTCGACAGGTGGAGAGGTGTAGGAGTAATATTTCAATGTATTTTGTACACATTATTGACTTATATTTTGTATATCGTTGTTACATTCTTCTACCAAATTATAAACTGCTTTTGCCGTAAAATTATCTCATATCGAAGATAATTAAATCTATTCTCATGTAGACACTTTCAATGTATCTTTAGGATGGTATGTTTAAGTGTTTTTACCGGAAACAGCATACCTGGATATAAGAAGGTGAAAGTTCTACATGTACAGAATATCATACAAAAAATATATAGTATAAAATACATCATGTGTAGCGGTAATCAAGAAGTTATTTCATAATTATGTATTGTGCGAAGAAAGATGGTAGAAGTAAGAGACGTTCCACTTTACTGGTCATAGTGAGCAATCATTTGGTAGTTTAACACTGTCCTTTGAAGATAGGAGGCGCTTTCTTCGAGGGGTGTGGTCTTCTTTCTCCAGCCGGTTTAGAGGAACATATTGACATTTTTTGTTGTTGGA
>JZLH01S0335733.1:5421-20618 GCA_001188425.1 Eucidaris tribuloides
AAGGCAAGCGTATCAAACCGAAAGTAAACATGTAAAACATACCTGCCAAGATACTCTGCGAAATATACTGAAAAACGAACCAACGGACCCATACAGCAGGCACGAAGCCTCGGTCTACCGCCTACAAAGACTCGTCGTTCGAAGCCCAAATTAGAATATGTAGCAGCTGTATGGACTCCCAACAAGTAAATTACATCATAAATTAGGTCGATCAAATCGATTTTTTAAATGGCACACTTGCCATAAAATATACCACATTAGACAGGGTTTTTAAGTCAAAAGAGATTCATATACGTACACATACCATACGGCGATATCGGGTTTGCCTGAATGAATTTTCAACAAAATCTTGTAAATATATCGCGTAAACGTACTAGAAACGAGCGCTTCCGCGTTTCATCACACTCCAGCTAGTGCGAGAATCAAGACACGCCGACGAGTCCAGTGTCCCACCGCTACGCGCATGCACAATGTAAATATCATTCTCGAGTGAAGAATGACAAAGAGTGGTGAAACAATTCTCGTCACTATAAAGTACGTGCGGCATAACATCAGCGTGTGTGCTGCAGTACTAGTACCAGAATATCTGTGAAACGCGTGCTCACATAGCAGTGCTGCCATGTGCCGCTGTTGTGGCGAGGTAAACTTGAGCCGTATTTCTCTCTGATAATAGACACTTTTGACGTAACTTTGCTGTTCTGTAATATTAAAATTGGAATACGCACCAAGACCTAAACAAGAAATATGAAACTATACGATGATAGGTGAATTGATAAATTGTCAGATCAAGGTACAGTTGGTTTTCTTGCATTTCAGTTTTTTTGTAAGCGCACTCAAATCTGCAGTGGTAGCAAACCATACAAGATTGTTCTGATGCAACCAGCTAAAAACGCAGTTTTTCCAAGAAAAATAATGAACAATTGCTGTAATTAGCATCATGGGTATAGAATGGTTGCTGGTTAGAAAAATATCTTTGGCATGAATTGAAGTTGCAGATTGTGCCCAAAGAGGTTGCCTGTTCTGTGAATTTTCCATCTTTGTGGAGTTTCCAAAATAAATTTGTTTCTTACCCCCCCGCCAAAAAAAAAAAAAATAACAATAACACAGTCATAACCCATTCCACACACACACACACACACACACACACACACACACACACAACAACACACACACTCACCAGGTGTAAGAAGAATAATGGGCTGATTTGTTAGTCACTCGATTAAAGAACTTAAGGTGATTAAAAAAACGTCCAGGTCTTCAATCGCTAATAACTCGATTGAACACTGGTCAGTGTCTTTTGATTAATTTCTATTATACGCACAACAGAATGATATATTAACAATAAAAGAGCAGTCAACACCCGGAGTCAACAAAACAGCATGATGTTTAACATGTACATGCATGTAGGCAGTTCTCAACACTTTGCAATAGAGATCCGATGATACATGTATTGAATAATGTACATGTCTTGTTCAGCACTGCAGGAGTGCCACTTTATTTGTTGCTAGGCAGTTATAAATGGACACGACTAGGACAAAAGGTAGTATGCAAGAAATAACAAGGGCATTCTACATGTTCTAAAAGTTGACGATGTAAGAGGATTGAACAGGATGATCAATTTGTTTTCATTTTTTAAATGTTTCATTACTTAATGCCACAAACAAGAATCGAAACTCATAAATATGAGATGATTGAAGCATATTTAATCACCGCAAGAACCATAAATTTATCATCCAGCATCTATCTCTCTCACACAACACAAAACACATGTACAGCCAAGGATTTCAAAAGGTAAACTTGCAAATGAATCTAGAATGACATTATTTTTTATTAAAAAATATCTAAAAAAAAAAAAATCCTGTAGTAATCAGCAATACTCTTCAGAGCAGATCAAAGTTTTACCTTGTGAGAGGGGCAGTGACAATTAAGCAAATGTAATTTCTTTAAACAAAAAAAGCGTCAAATCATTAATTCAACGACTTTTCTACTTGAATGTTCTCACAGAAATATTGTATTTTGTTTACATTTGGCAACCATGCATGCAGTTTAAATAATCATCAGTGAACCACAAGCAACCATATTATAAACATGTACCATTATTCAAGTTGTGACATAATTCGTCAGTTACATTCCAAAAAAGGTGTACATGGAAATGTACGAACTATTCCCAGCAATGTCACGGCTACCATTTGAATCCTATTGTTAATCTATTGTATCAAATGTTAGAAATATATATGTATGTATAGGCAATGTATGCTAGTCTTTTAGAATTCGTGTGCATGTTTGTAGTATACTGTCACTAATGTAATATTATACTGGCACTTATTTATTCTAGCCAGTTTCATTTAGCTACCATTAAAGATGCCAATAAAATCTCTTGTACAGTCTGTATCTGTTTTAATGTCAACTTATAGAATAACACAAGTACATGTACTGATACTATAGTATTACTAGTACATGTTCGGATCCATGAACTCCAGTCGCAGAGGATGAAAAATATTTCAAAGCTCGACAGAACTCTAGGAAAGAAGCAAAAAGAAAAGAAAGAAAAATTGTGCATTACATTAAGTACTGTATTTTTGAGAAGAAAAAAAGCAGTAAACAAAAAAAAAATACAAGAAATATCATAAAGAAAAGAAAATATTAACTAACGATACTGGAAAAAAACTAGAGCTCAAAGTGGCAGCAAGTGACCAAAGAAAATCACCATATTTTTTATTAATTTTATATTATTTTTTATTTTTTTATATTTTTTTTTGCTTTTGGAAAAAAAAAATGGCTGGTGTTGCTAACCACTGGCATCTGCCAACTAAAATTGTAAATTAAAATAATCATACTTTCTTCAAGACATGGTCCTTTAATGCCTACTAACCTCAAACTGAAAGTGTACGGCGTCACGTGTCCATACATCATATACTTCTGAAACTGCTGAACAATCAGCTTTGATGAATGAGAACAGAATGTCAATCTTGTTGTTCAAAACAACAAATGCAGTCTCAGCTGACATCATCTACAAGTCAACCATAAAATCAAATTGAATGAAAAATGTCATAGGAAAAGACAAAGTCCAATTAAAAAAACGATATCAAATTTAGTTAGACACCGATGCCCGTACTGGAAAGGTCCTCTGGCCCGAGCGCGAGCGAGCTTCTGCCCGCGTCTGCGCAAGAAATCATGCTAGCGCGTGGTCACGACGCTGCGGACAAACCCCGCACGGCCGCGTACAGTAGTTTGAGCTCCTCGCGACGCGTTGTCCGTGCATGGGTCCATAGGGAAAGGGTAATACGAAGGCAAGGCCAAAACAAAAATCCAACGAGTTGTATAAAAAGCTGAGAAATTTAGCTAAAAGGTATTCGCGACAGTAATTTAAAAGTATCCTCCTACGATAAGTCCATCATAGCAACTGCAAGAAGCACTCAAATGTAAAAAGAATGTAGTGAAATTACGGTCGAAATTTCCCGTGCATGATTTGTCGGCCCCAAATTTGGTTACAGTCGTCGTAGACATTCCTGCTAACATATTTATGCAATATTGATGTATATATTATGGCTAACTTGCAAGATTTTAAGGAATTGAAAACCCCGTGTCATCTCCTACTGAAGTAGGCGAACACCCGACCGAATTGCGGTGAATTTCCGTGGGCGCGTTTCAGGTGATGTCGCGCGCGTCATCCCCAGCGACGTATTGGTTTGATCACCCTACATAAATAAGATCGAAATGACAGAGACGAGCCAAGCCAAGAATTTGTCTTCAAACTACTACCGACCGGGCAATCACTGGAGTAAACTGATTATAGTAAATTCATAAAAAATGGCCTTCTTCTACCGGAAGCGTAAGAAGCATAAGACCGTCCTACTACACCAAACGCTTCATCAAAAAGCCGCAGTTACAATCCCATCATAAATGTTAATAAAGCAACAAGATCCCCCTGAAAAGGGGGAGACTCGACCGCTACACTCCTCTGCCGATGCCGTACAAGCAGCTTACTCACAGCTATCTTCCAATACAATTAAAGACTGAAATAACTGCCTGCAAAAATAAAAACTTAAACAATACAACCTAGCATTAAAAACTCAACTCCGAGAAATGTACAATGCTCGTACATGCCTCACTAAATTGCACACCGCACGACATGCCGAACCAACTCTGGACAATAAGTGCTGTTGCAGCGATGTCCGGATACCATTCTGAGATTCTGAGATTCTGAGAACTTTCTAAAAATCCAAAACACACTCGGCCTTCGGCCTCGTGTGTTTCAGATTTTTCGAAAGTTACCTCGCGGTCAATAGTTTTTACTAACGACCTCGCTAATGTGCATTATTTGTATATTGTGTGGATGTCTGCATGTCTGTGGCGGTGCCTGTGCTGTGTGCTTATCAACAGTGGCAATGATGATGCAGAGTTGCATTGTCAGTGTATCCGTTTGCCTGAAACTCCCACAGGCCAAGGTCTAAGTGCGTGAGATCTACAATAGTAATGTATGGAAAATCAAACATGCAAGTTTGGTGTGAGAAAGGGCCCCCCCCCCGAAAAAAAAAAAAATGCAGGAGGAGTCAGTCGTCACGCTGGCGCTCGTTGACGAAGAGAGTCGGCAGAGGTGGGCTATGGAGGGTGACATTTTCAAAACATGCCCATCACAAGCCGTTCATGCCGTTGGCTACGGGAACCGGATGTGCCGTGTGTTATGGGATTTTCCAGAATCTCGGAGGCAACGGGTTGATTTGATGAGAAGATGCCTACCGACACCATTTTTGAAAAAAAAGAACGGAAGAACAGAAATGTGAAATCCAGGGAGCCCAGGCCAAAAAACTAAAAAATTCAAAATGGCCGCCAATAGTACGTAAAAATTGACATTTTAAAGCTTTATGGCCTAACTTTGAATGCTTTTTTTTTTCACTTTTCGCTTTCGAGAAATTGCAATTTTTTACCAAAATTTGCCTTGAGGGCACTTTTCCTTATCTTGCAAATCTTTGCTCTGCTGCAGCTGAAAACTTCTGGCTAGAATGAGAATCACATGATTGACCCACTCCATACTTAATATTTCAAGGCAGTTGAGTCTCCTATTCTAAAGCATAGGGGTCATCAACAAACTTTTACCCGTGTACATTTCAATTAGAACGCTTGGGAACATACGAAAACTGACACTGTACTGAAGCCAAACAAAGTAAGGATGTTCAAATTTCACCAGCAGGTAAAAGATGATGATTATCTTTAATCTGCTATGCTTTGGAACATGTAACTAGTGAAAGTTAGCGAGTAATTATGAAAAGCGCCCTCATGCTAA
This sequence comes from Eucidaris tribuloides, assembly GCA_001188425.1. Lineage (NCBI taxonomy): Eukaryota > Metazoa > Echinodermata > Echinoidea > Cidaroida > Cidaridae > Eucidaris > Eucidaris tribuloides. The sequence goes on from JZLH01S0335733.1 coordinate 10,706, forward strand.
ATTTTGACCAAAAGTGCCCATTTGGCAAAAATGAAAAACCCAAATTTTATGAAACCTTCAGTAATGAATACCCAGGTATCTAAAACATACTAGACCACCCCAATATCAAGCGAAAATTCCCAGAAAGAGCCCACAAATTAAAAAAACAACTACATTTTAACATTGGTGGCCATCTTGGATTCGTTAGTTTTTCGGCCTGGGTACCCTGGATTTCGCATTTTTTTTCTGTTCTTTTTGCAAATATGGTGTCCATACACATACAAAGTCATCAAAGTAGGGTGTGATAAGCATGATCAGAAAATGTAACCTGAAATTGACCTTCTATAGCCAACCTCTAGTACTAGCCTACAAAACTCACCAGGCTTAGCCTTGGGAGCCTTCAGTAGTGAAGACCGGTGCCTTAATTTAAGTTACAATTGCTCGCGCTCGCAGCAGCGCTTGTTTTGTTGTTTGGATTGTCGATGGCTGCCAGCTGCATGCTGCAGTGGAAGATCAGACCCAATTTTTGTGGAATGGAAAATTTGTGCAAACGTTGTTTCTATATGTATGCGTCTGTGGCTTTGCCATGGCATGAGGGCCTACATCTCGCACCCAACATTTCACATAGAAAAATCATGATCATGATCTACATTGCAACATGAAATGTGAAGTTTTATTTTTAAGCAGGGCAAATTATGGCAATGCCAATGCCTGCCCTGGCAATGTTTGTGGCATGTTCAATCAGTATGATAGTGTGTTAACATGTGGCAAGTGTAGGCATACAGAGTTTTTCACAATGCAAAAAAATATTTTTATTCGCGTGCAGTTGATTCGATTCATGGTGTGGTACATTGTAGGTGGTCGAATAGTACAGTATATATACAGTAGGGCACGTGTCTGTAACTAGAGTTAAATGGCATGGTTTCGTGCAAGCCGCCCTCCTTGGCTCAATTTATTCGGAGGAGGAAGGAGCTGCTAGCTGGAGCTTGGACTCATTTCTGGTGCCGGATTTGTTTCAGTGTGCAGTGGTATTTATAAAATCCGATTGCACACGTGCTAATCAGGAACAGGCAGCAATGTTGCAGTGGATACAAAACCCTAAATTTAGCCCCTGAAGGGTGGGTGAGGGCAGGGCTCAAACTTTTTTTTGTGTGTGTAACACATTCAGAGATGTAAATTGTAAATTCAGGCACATGCACATGCCAATTCTAATTTGTTTCCCTTTTCATTGCAGATCAAGATGCTGGATATTTGGACTATGACAAGTTGACGTCTTCTGGAAATTTTACAGTAGACACTCGGTGATGTTACAGCTGTTCTGAATCTAGTGGTAAAAAGTTATTACATCAGTGGACATGAATTCAACAGCAGTGACTTCAAATCGCACAATCTACGTGCCTGGTTCAGGTCCTCAAACCCTGCCTGTTATCGGCAAGGATGAACACAGTGGAGATCCTAACTCCTCAAACTCACATGACTTGCAGACACCAGTGAAAGCTGCAGAATTACCAGTGGTGGACAACTCAGGACAGATGCGAAATGCAGAGTGTGCAAAAGACAATGGTGTGAAGACTGCCGAGGATGAGGACAAGCCAAGTGTAGATATTTATATAAACAATGTTGTGTGCTCTTTCAGTGTGCGTTGTCACCTCAACCTGCGAAAGATCGGATCTTTAGGGGCAAATGTGGAATACAGGAGAGAATATGGGGTAAAATAATTTTGATTTCATATCTTAATGTAGAGCACAGATTCATGTTAATAGATAGTTGGTATTTCTTAGTAGAATAATTATTTCCATTATCTGTTGCAGATGCCAAATTACTTAGAAACTTACCAGATAAAAACATTGCATTTCAAAGGAATTACAGTCATACACCCCCCCAAAAAAATCATGCAGCTTTTTTTTAGCTCACCTGAGGCAAAGGCTCAAGTGAGCTATTGCGATCGCTTTTCGTCCGTCGTCCGTCGTGCGTCGTTCATCGTGCGTCATGCGTCGTGCGTCGTTCGTCGTGCGTAAACTTTTACACATTTTCAGCTTCTCCTTCAAAATGCATGATTGGATTTGGCCCAAACTTGGCAGGAATGATCCTTAGGAGGCTGGATCAAGGTCTCAAATCGTCCACTGCCCCCCCGGGGCCCAGGGGCCAGGGCTAAAGGGCCAAAGTAGTAGTTTTCAAACATCTTCTTCTCTAGATCAAAATATTAAGAAGCACTTTGTGTTCAAACTCTATATGATCTAAATTAAATGTCTAGACAATCCCAGTGGGCCCGCGGCCCCCGTTGCCTAAAGGGGCAAAAGATTGCAGATGGCCCTTTATGAAGCTTCACCTTCACATCAATCATCTAGACCAACTTCGTGAATGACTCAGGGGAGGGAGAGATTCCCGGAATGGACACCAGGCCCCCGTGGGCCCAGGGGCAGCCATAAGCGCCCAAACTAGAACTTCTAACACAGCCCATTTGTAAGCCAAACTGGTGGAATGCGTGACAGGAATCAATACAATTGGGTCAAAGTCACATATGTAGGCAAACGTCAAATGATAATGTTTCTTTTTGTTTCATTGGCCCATTTGCTGTGGACTACTTGGATGAAAATGCTACAGTATAGTGACTTCAATGGAAATGGGCGTCAACTCAAATAACGTAGTCAAAGGTCAAATGTTAAGAATAGCTGCCTGATTTAAAACTGATGTCAGAATTAATTAAACTTGGCAAAAATCAGCTATACGTGATATGGCAAGGGTTGCAAAATTTTCCAAACTGGTTCATTGTACGTGGTTGCCTAGAAACAGTCCAAGGCAAAACTATACATATAGCAATGTTTTCTATGGGCACCTTAGAGAGTTGCAAGACCTCATTGTAGAGCTGGCCCCCCGAAGCTCTGTTTTACTCACATTCTGTATATACCTGCATGTATAATGTAGGCTATAATAGATTATACAAGATTCTATCAAATTACCTGTTTGTGCAACCAAAATTTCCCACCTCACACCCCCCCCCCCACCACCACCAAAAAATGATGTATTACGATAGAGTGTAACAATGATTTTAAGGATTGATTGACATAGTGTACTAAATGTGAGAGAGGCCAAATAAGGGTACTCTGTAATTACAATTAAATTGTTTTTATGGAGTCCACATGAATATTACCTGCTAAGTTTTTCATGTTTGTAAATTTTAAATTCAAGATATTTAAAAAAAGAAACTTAATAGAATTACAGTGTTGACAATGTGTTGATATCAGAACTTATCCGAACATTTTGGATAGAATTTTGCACCACTGACTGCACCTTATCTATCTTCTCACAGAAAGTCAACATGCGGTTTCGTAACCCATCAGCCACTGCTACGATATGGTCCTCTGGGAAGATAACCATCACAGGAAATGACAGGTACATGCTTTGGTTTGGTGTTTTTTTTTCAGTTTAATTTTCTAATATAATAACATTTCTGAATGCATAATTTCAATTTCAGTGAGGAAATCCACATAATTCTACAGTTCAGGCATGCACAATTGGTTCAAATCAATTATATTTCTTGAATTTAAAAATGTGACAAAAGAGGTGATTTTTATTTTATTTTATTTTTTATTTTTATTTTTTTAGAATGCCAACTCCTGTCTTACAACATAACTTCCATTAAAGCATGCACCCTATCACCAAATTTGGCATAGAATACCAAGAGTAGATGGCACTCATCATGGCAGACATGTGTCAAGGGTAATGTGATACTTACCCTTACCATACTTTAAATTTCTTTCTATTTTTAAAGGCAGGGGATATCTTTTGCATGTCTAAAAATTAACATTGTTTAAATACAATGACCTTTAGAAGAAAATGCCATCTGGGAACCTTTAGCAAAATATAGGAGCTAGAAACTCAGTTTTAGTAGAATTATAGTGACCGTTAGACTCAGATTTGAATTTTTTCTCGCGAGAAAAACATTCCTTCCATAGAACATACACTAAACGGCTATTGTTTTTCTTTTGCATTTTTCAAATTGTAGGCAATCACTGACCCCCAGATTTCACAGAAATGCCCTTCATTAATAGCCTAAGGGCATGGGTTATCTTTTCCTGGTCTGCAGGGATGTTTGCAAATGAGATCCACTGCCTTTAAGGCAAGGCAACTTTATTATAAGGCCCATTCCTATTACAGCACAAATGGGGAAAATTAAAAAGGGCACAAAAATCTTCCAAGGCCAATGACAAGGGCATTAAGGTCAGTCACTGGGGCATCCAAGGCCATGGCCTTTGATTAATTTAAGCCCTGCCTTACTTGTTTGGGTGGGCTAGCCTCTTTTTTTCATGTGGCACAACCAATAGCAATGACAAACAAATTTGTGCAAACACAAAATTCATAAAAAAATATCAATTTCTTTTCTAAATGGAAAGGTAGCCTATGGAAGAATACTGCAGAGCCATTGCTACCTTCATTGTGTTACGGGTTTTAACCCATTAGAGACGATTTGATGTTGATATAACACACATTTCCCGTATACCCCAGCCCGAGATATCTCGTACGTAATCTCCTACGGGTTAGTTCAGAGAGTGAGCTCTGAGGCTGGTCCCCTGTGTGTCACAGGATTCTAAGTTTAGACATTTCGGTATATGACCAGTGACTTGTGATACCCCCACCAAATAAAGTGTGAAGGGCGGTATAGGAATCAGCGTGCACTCGGTCGGGCTGTTGCAAATCTTGCGGATCGAACTACTTCCTCAGTTTTTACCAATGCTCATAAAATTTGGCACACATACATGTATTGGTATTGGGGTGAAGATGTGCAAGATGCACTATTTGAATGTGTTGGAATTTGCATTGCCAGGGTAACAGCATATTATGGCAGTAAATCAGGGCAAAATATTGCGAATCAAAATACTTTCTCAGTTCTTGACCTACGTTCATGATACTAGGTTCACACTTCCGATCTGTCAACTCAATCAGGCCCGATCAAGCCAATTTCGAGCCTGGTTAATCAAGTTGGGCAAGGTAATCGGGGTCATCTACCTTGATTGGGGGTCATCGACAATGCTGTATCTCCCTACTCAAATGTTTTGGGCAATTTAATTTAACATGTTCAAAACATTATTAAAAATATTCAAGTAGTTCACCAGAACAACATCAATCAAGTCAGACTGACGCCGATCATGGTAGATTGACCCCGATTACTCGCCGAACTAGACTGAAAATGCCCAAAATTGGTCTGATCGAGCCTGATCGAGTTGACAGATTGACAGTGTGAACCTAGCATAAGATTTAGCATTCACATCAGGGTGAAGATGTGCAAGACACATTTTTTTAATGTGTCGGAAACTACATTGCCATGGTAACAGCAGGAGTATTATTAATCACCTTCAGATATATTTCTACTTTATTTTCTATTTCGTCAGTGAGGTGCATGCAAAACAGACTGCAAGGAGGTGTGCTAGAGCTCTACAGAAAATGGGATTTAGAGTAAGTTTGTACTGTAATTTACTTATCTTAATTGAACAATTGAAGGAATATGAAATTTAGGGATCAAACCTTGTTAAACCTTCAGATTTCAGAGTTGGAATAGGTCAATTTAAATATTGCATTAAATTTAAAAGCATAGCTTTACCTAAAACTTGTCTCCCATGATTTGCGGGCTGATTTTGCTTATTTTGGAGTCACTGAGCACAGTAGCTCTTCACAAAATTTGTATGATTATATAATTATTGTATGGTTCATTTTCATCTCATAATTATGCAAAAAAAAAAACAGTATTAAACATTTCACCAACATGTGATAAAAGTTTATTAATTATGAATCATTTGATCAAAATGTGTAGTGCTACACCATACAAAAGGACTAACACATTCATAAGCTATGTTTAAAAAGGGGATGAAAAATTAAATAGAAATTTAGTAAATTGTGAGGTGTTGTTTCTTTCAATTATTATAATTGAAACAATTTTATGCATGAGTTTTTTGAAGATTGATTCCAGGATTTGCAAGTCCATCACTTCCCTTCATTATCAATACCAAACGGTAGTTTAGTACTTACTAATGGTATGTTGAAAGTTTGAGATCCATACGTCATGATTTTGTTGCTTTATGAGAAAAACTAATAACGATATGCTTCAAGAGTATTGTTCTTTCCGCGAGTTTAAATTTTGCTCAAATTGGGGATCACAGTTACATGTATGTGTACGTTCGCATGACCAGCGGAGTATATTGATTGGTTAAAAGGCTAATCTCCGCGCAATCTGCGGCTAACGGCTGATCGGACAATTTGGAACTAGCGGAACGCGGGAACGGCCTGTGCACGTTAACGTCACTGTGTAAATTTTGAAGTTTAATGTCCAGATTTTCACCAAAATTATGTATTCTATCCAAAGGTTCTATGGCAGGTGTTTATTTATACAAATCTTCACATTGTGAATGATTTGAGCTGATTTCATTCATTTTGCAATTTTCTGGCGTGCAAATCCCGTACTCTGTCTTCAAATACTCCTCAGTTGATGAATTACGCATATTTATTTTATTTGGTTCTGCAAACTGTGCGTAGAACTTCAGCACAGAATTAAAAAGTGTGTTTTTTCTTCAGTTATTAATAACTCAGACAAAATTACAGCTAATGTTTTCAAATAGTTTATTTAGGTTAAAGACCAGTTCATTTTGTTTCCATACTTGAGATAGCCAGTGTATAAATGTAACCAAAATTGTTATACATGTATGCACTTATGATATGGAAGGCCAAAAGAAAGTGATTTTCATCATCAATAATTTGATTTTAAAGAAGTCCATTCTTTTATTTGTTTTGTTTTTGTAAAAGATATAAAAGTAAATGTAGGGCATACTGAACAACGGACTTTATACCTGCTGAATATTCTACCAAGAAACCTGGAAACACACACAAAAAAATTCAAAATCTTGAGATGAAAACCAGATTAACCCCAGTCCCCAAATGGAGTGACTCATTAATTGCATTACTTAAAAGTTTAACTTTTCATTCATTTCATGTGACAGGTGCGATTTGCTAACTATAAAGTAATCAACGTGTTGGGAACATGCTCCATGCCATTTGGAATTCGCATCCGAGAATTCTCAGAACTTCATACAAAGAATGCATAGTAAGTAGATGAATATTCACTGTACTCTTAGCAGGGCTCGACACTAGCACTTGCCCGCTTGCCCGGGGCAAGTAAAATTTCATGTTGGGCAAGAAAAAACTCAAAATGTTAAAATTTACTTGCCCGAATAGGCAAGTAAAATTTTGATCATGAAATGAGCAAAACATAGATATTTTACCAAAAACAAAAGAAAATAATGTCTGAAAATTTGGCGTTCAATTAACTTAAATACTAAATTTCGTCATTTTGTTCATTGTACGCAATTTTCTCTAAATTCATAAATCACACCTTTACCACCCTCAAGTATTAAAATAACCAGCATTTAATGAGCTATGAAAATTAATGAGAAATCATTTTTATAATGTTTTTGATTAAATTATTTATTTTCGGGCAAGGAAATTTTTCATTTGGGCAAGTAAAAATTTGAAAGGGATAATTTTACTTGCCCAAAGGGCAAGTTCAAAAAAAAGTTTGTGTGGAGCCCTGCTCTTAGATTTTTCTCCAGATGTGAAGAATTAAAAGTGTAGCTTTGTAAGTCCTACTAGACTAGCCCTGAACCATAATAGTTTTAATATGGAACATACATGTGCTTTAATTGTATGTGTACAAACAAGTACATAATAAAGTGTGTGCTACGTGTAAGGTGGGATGTGTGTGTGCGTGTTTTTGCATGCATACGTGTATGTGTGTGTATGATCAGTTGCATTTTGTAACACAAAAACTTTTCCTTTCTAATTTTCCACTTTTTAAATGGAAAAGAAATTTTGCATTTATGATGATTGATTCTGTGCATTTTTCTTTGCTTATTTTATCTTCCTCATACTAGCAAATGTAATTTATGGTATTATCATTCAATGCTTCTATTTACATGTAATACAAAAATAAATAATGTAAGAATTATATTTCATTATGCAATTTGTAAAAGTACAACATGGCAATTGCAATTGAATTGATGTTAATGTAACTTTGCAATTGTACTAGATTCACAGCAATTAAATGTAAGTAAAGTTTTGCATTTTGAACAGTGTGATAGACGCAACCCTGTCAAACATTAAAGTGATAGGCTAACATTGTGGAGCTTCAAATTAAAAAATTGTCAAACTCTGATATCTCAGGTACATAGTAGTGTTCAAATGGACAAATAAACACCCTAGAATACAAAAGTTTGGAAAGTTACACTGCCAATGGCAAGTTATGCAGGAATAAACAATTAAAACTCGGGGCGAGTTTTAATAGCCTACGTGTACACACAGTAAGTCTATGGGAGGAAATGGGCAAGTGAATCCAGTCAACTTACGATTTTCACTTTTTTGAAGCACTAAATAATCATTTTGAAATACAATTTTTTCAGGACTTCCTTTTTAGGCCTTATCAAAGACACTGGTAGCATTGGGAATCATGTGGCTCAGATTTTTTTAACTGTGATAAATGTTAGCCAATACCTTTAATATTTCTCCTTTTCCATATTGTTATTCCAGCTATGAACCAGAACTCCATCCTGCAGTCACATACAGGATAGCTTTTCCTCGTGCTACACTCAAAATCTTCTCAACAGGCAGTATAACGGTCACAGGTCAGTCAGTTTTTGAGTCATCAGAGATGATGATTCTTCACATTATGAGCTTCATCAGTGTAAGATATTAGGATGATGTGACAAAGTATCAAAATAAAGATTTCCTATTCTAGACTTTAATTCCTGAGATTGAATTATAGACAGAAAACAGTGTGCTTAGAAACGCCCTCATTAACCACCAAAGAAATGTTTTGTATTATCTTTTAGTCCTCTAATTAAAATAGAATTGTAAAACTTTGATGTCTGGGCTATGTAATGATGTTCAAATGTATGAATAGATCGTCGGTTGCCTGGCAGAAGGGCCCTAGCATATGGCCCGGCAGGATGGCCTTTGCAGTAAATTTTCATGCCTGTATGTGGTACACATTTGTAAATTGTCTATAGATTTCATATATCAAACATGATGAACACCCATGCTCTGTAAGGGTCTGAAAGTGACTGGGAATGTTTGTCTCTATTAGTGTTGTATCATTGAGGTTATTTTACTACAGGGCACTCCCGTTACAACGAACACAGTTACAACGAAATTTCGATACAATGAAGTAAAAGTTCTGGTCCCAAAATCATTACCATTGAAGTCTATGGCGAAAAATTTGGTTACAACGAACACGGTTATAGCGAAATTCCCATTACAACAAAGCCACTTCCGAGCCCAATGTTCAATAAAATACATAAGAAATGCGTTCCGTTACAACGAAATAGAGATTTTTGAAGGTACTGCGACTACACTTGATCACCTGGTGTGTGTGTTGAGAGAACGGGTTTCACTCCTTGAGCGGCAGGCTGATCACGCACGCATCACAGTACACTCAGGAGGCGGAGTGGGGGTGTGTCTCAAATACTTTATGATTGGTGAGAATAGTGCGTCCAGCCCGAGAGAGAGGATGAGTGTACATGTGGAGTGCAATCATTGCTGCGTGCATGCTGTCCATGCTGCTAGGAAATGTTGAATAGGAAGAAGGGCTCATTTATGAACAATAATTGGGGACACAGCGCGACTTCTGAAATTCAAAGCGGCTTTTGCAATTTGGCACCTTATCAACGCCTAGTATGTTTATTACTTCTGTTGTAATTTTTTTGCGCCCAGTATTCACCTTATCAACGCCTAGTATGTTTATTACTTCTGTTGTAATTTTTTTGCGCCCAGTATTCTTCTACTTTACAAGTAACATTTTGATACATGAACATTTTTTTGCGCCCAGTATTCTTCTACTTTACAAGTAACATTTTGATACATGAACATTTTTATGCCTCCGCAACGAAGTTGC
>JZLH01S0335756.1:2743-21695 GCA_001188425.1 Eucidaris tribuloides
CGCGTACGCACGCGTTTTTTTCGCGCGCACCCCTTTCCCGACCAAAAAACGTATTTTTTCGATAAATTTAGATGTCTGACTGAATTCTACATCATTTAGAACCCTTTCCCGACCATCAGGACCCAAAATATTGCTTACATGCCCAAAAAATATAAATGCGCGCATTGCTCGCGTAGTGAAAGATGGGCATTTTTAAATCGCTGATAACTCTCTAGAAATAACGGTGACCCCTACTTTTTATTGCTTATTCTGATAGCCTATGATGCGTAGATAAGGTTTCACATATCACTTTCTATGACAAATTCTTCTTACGCCATATATGACGTCACAAAGTAAAATCGTGTTTTGCGCATATCTCATGACTGGAGTAGAGTGTGATAACTAAACTTGGTACACAGTAACTTCAGGTCAAAGGTCATCACTGGTGCTCATCATATGCATGAGGGAGTCACGACGAACGCGTACGCGCACGACGAAATATTAAGTAATTTTTGACAGAGAAGTTAAGGTGAAAAGGGACATCTTCGAACAAGTTATGATACGCCATATAGACTGTCACAATCTCTAAAGGTCTTCTGATCGGAGCGAATACGCGGATCACCAATTCGTCTCAGTGACGAATTAAAATCTAGTTATTCATTGTTTACGCATAATTGAATTAAAACAATGGATATTGGTGCTACCAAAATTTCATTTGCACGCACATATTCCATCTTTGAGAGCATTTTCAGGGTATTAAATGAAATGATTTTTAGGAAATAAAAGCAAGAGAGAAACATTTATTATTTCGTCTTTTATCTGACACCTCATGCGTAAAAAAAGAATAAAGTATGCCGGAGAACAAGTAAAATTAAAAATGCCTGTTTTAACGTGATTTTTTTTTTTTAGAATGAACTGCATTTTAAGCAATTGGAAGCAAGCTGAACAAAAGGTTCAAGCACGGCTGACTTCACACAATATATTGCTTGGGGCACTACAATAGGCTCCGAATCTTATGCGCGAGGTGATTTCTTGGTCGCTGGCTGCCAAATCCAGAAAGCAGGGTCAAAATATGCCTTTTGGAACATTTTCAAAAACAAACATCTATTCAAATTTTCTTTTCTCATTGATGACGTCACAAGAATTCAGCATGCAAAGTGATGCGTGAAATGTTATCTACTTATCATAGGCTATCAGAACTAGCAATAGAAGGTAGGGTTCATCGTTAATTCTAGAGAATTGTGACAGATTTGAGACTTTAAAGCCACTGGCTAACATTTACCACAATTAAAACAAATGTTAGCTACATTATCCTCGATGCTCCAAGTTTCTTTGATAAGGTCTAAAAAAGAAGCCCTGAAAAAATTGTATTTCAAAATGATTATTTAGTGCTACAAAAAAGGAGAAAATCGTAGCTTGACCGGATTCATATGCCCATTTTCTCCCATAGACTTCTGTGTGTGGATCTAGGCTATATTTTACTCGCCCCGAGTACTAATTGTTTATTCATTCATATCTTGCCAGTGGCAGCATAAATTTCCAAATTTGTATATTCTAGGATGTTTACATGTCCATTCAAACACTACAATGTAGCTGAGACAGCAAAGTTTGACAATTTTTTAATTTGAAGCTCCACCATGTTAGCCTATTACTATAAATTAAACGTACGCGTTCGTCGTGACGTCTGCACGCATATAGTAAACACTCGTAATGACCTTTGACCTGAAGTTAGTATGTGCCAAGTTTGGTTATCTTACACGACTCCAGTCACGAGATATGCGCGAAATGCGATTTTTCTTTGTGACGTCATAGATGACGTCACAACAGTTTGGAATGGAAAGTGATGCCTGAAAAGTTATCTACGCATTATTGCTATCAGAACATACAATGAAAAGTAGGGGACACCGTTAATTCTAGATTAATTTAAAAATGGCGGTCATACACTACGCGCGCATGCGCGTGCATTTACTTTTTTTTAATTTGTAAGCAATATTTTGAGTTTAGGTGGTCGGAAAAGGGTTTTAATTGATGGAGAATTCAGTCAGACGTCCAAATCCATCGAAAAAAATGACGGTATTCGGTCGGGAAAGGGGTGCGCGCGATAAAACGCGCGTACGCTGCACACCAAAATGCTACAAATGACCTGAAACGTATAGATCTGTCAATAAGAAGTCATTTGGAACATTTTTGCATTTTACGCGCCCGTCGTGACGCGCGCGCGCACGGTGCATAGGCCAAAATTTGGCCCTTGACCTCAACCTGACCTTTGCCAAATTAGGTTGTTTTAGTTGACTGCCGGCTTGAGATATCGCAAATGTAGGTTAAGTCTAACTTTTGGCTTTTGACGTCATAAATGACGTCACAGATGCTTTACGAAATCTATGGTGATACGCGGTTACGCAGATCACCAAAAACGTACTTGCGCGCAGCAAAATGCTCCAATTGACCTGAAATGTAGAGTGCTGTCAATAAGAAATGATTCGGAGCATTTTCGCATTTTACGCGCCCGTCGTGACGCGCACGCGCATGAGGTTTAGTCCAAAAGTTGGTCCTTGACCTCCACTTGACCTCTGCCAAATTTGGTTGTTTTATTTGACTACCGCCTTGAGATATCGCAAATGTAGGTTATGTCTAACTTTTGGCTTTTGACGTAAAAGATGACGTCACAGATGCTCTATCACTTTGACCGGACAACCATGCCGAGGTATTAACATGAGACATAACTACGCTAAGATACAAGGATATTGACAATATTGTTCTTGAAATATCGTCTGCACAAAAAAATGACCAGAAAGAAACATGAACTAGATTTTAATTCGTCACTAAGACGAATTGGTGATCCGCGTATTCGCTGCGATCATTAGATCTAAAGAAATAGTGACAAAGTATTGTACCTTGCTCAACACTGCCCTTTTTGACCTGAAATACTCTATTTAAGCTGAATTTGAAAATCGACGTGCGCGTACGCGTTCGTCGTGACGCCCGCACGCGTACGGTTAACACCAGTGATGACCTTTGACCTGAAGTTACTTTGTACCAAGTTTGATGACGTAACTCGACTCCAGTCACAAGATATAGGGAAAATACGATTTTTCTTTGTGACATCATAGATGACGTCAGAAGAATTTGTCAGGGAAAGTGATACCTGAAACCTTATCTACACGTCATGGGCTATCAGAATAAACAACAAAAAGTAGGGGTCACCGTTAATTCTAGAGATTTATGAGTGATTTAAAAATGTCTGTCAATCACTACGCGCGCATGTGCGCGCATTTATGTTTTTTGGACTTTTTAGTGATATTTTGGGTCCAGGTGGTCGGGAAAGGGTTCTAATTGATGCAGAATTCAGTCAGAAATCTAAATTTATCGAAAAAACGACGGTATTTGGTCGGAAAAGGGGTGCATGCGGAAAAAACGCGCGCGTACGCGCGCGCACTAAAATGCTCCAAATGACCTGAAACATATAGTGCTGTTATTAAGAAGTCAATTGGAGCATTTTAAAAGTTTGACGCGTCCGTACGCACCCATTGTGGGGCGCGCTCGCACATGGCAAGGTCCAGCATTTGACCCTTGACCTCAATTTGGCTGTTGGCCAAATTTGATATCATAATTTCGTTCGTTAATGAGATAGAGACAAATATCTGTTTTTACTTATTGACGTCATAGATGACGTCACGGATGCTCTATGACATTAACATGATTACCATGCCGCAGGTATTGACATGGGACATAGCTGTGCTAAGTTGCAAGATTATTGACGATGCCGTTGTTGAGATATCGTCTGCACAAAGTGACCAGAAAGATACATGAATAACAAAGAAAGATTCTGACGAAAAATCTTGATGAGTGATCCGCGTTTACGCGGATCACCAATAAACATTTGGTGATCCGCGAATACGGGCATCACAAATTAAGCGTACATAATGCAGGTAAATGGGATTCCAAAGTCACAATATCCACCTTTCCACAATATTGTGTATCCCTTTATTTTTCTCCGCGTGAGGATATTCTTATTTCGCCTTCGATACCCCCCCCCCCAAAAAAAAAGTCGTTACATGAAATGTCCGCTACTGGTGTTAGCGCACTTTTTATTCATACACTTTTCATTCGAACAAGCCCTTGTACTTGTATTTTAATAAAGATGAAATTAGCTTAATTTACTCAAATGGAAGAAAAAAAGTTCCGTACAATAACAAGATAAAAAACGTAATATCAACTTTATCAATTTATTAACTACAGTAACGTGTTTGACTCCTACTCAAGTACCCTATGGCTACGTGGTTATTCCCGGTGAGATTCGGAAATATGCACCCTTGCCCTGGGAGGTCGAGAATCATGACTTTATTATCTTCAACTGTCTTTTGGGATATGTTCCAGCTTCATCGACCGTTCATGAGGAACTATGGATAGAATGTGAAGATGGGGAATGGTCTCACGAACTCCGCTGTACACAAGGTAAATTCAATTTTAAATTTTCACAAGTGATCGCTTTTTACCACTACACTTTCATTGAAGAGTTTCATAGCAAAAGGCAATAAACGTCATTTTTTTTCAATTTTTTTCAAAAATGGTAAGCAAAATGTTGAATACCTGGGGTACATTTTTATTTTTTTCCAAAATTCACTTTAACGTCTATTTTCGTGATTTTAAAAACACAGTGTTATGGCAAAACCCAATATATCCACTCAGCCAATCAGCGTGCATATCATTCCCAACATGGCGGCCCCCTTAAAACTCTACAGATGCACAGTGACCCAAGGCAGGTAAAGGGCATGACAGCATGTTTTTTTTTCAAAAATTCACCATAACCTGAGAGTTGGTGATTTTGAAAAAAACATGGTTTCATTGCAAAACCAAATATTTCCACATGGTTTCATGGCAAAACCCAATATATCTACATGACTTTCATGCCAAAACCCAATATATCCACTCAGCCATTCAGCGTGCATATCATACCCAACATGGCGGCTCCCTGAAACTCTACAGTTGCAAAGTGACCCCAGGAGGACCAGGCGCGTGATAGCATGCAGTCCATGGAAAAAAAACCCATTGATTAGGTGCTGCGTTTCGCCTCCTTGATCGGAATTCAATATGGATATATAGCATTTTGCAAAGAAACGATTTATGGATATATGGCATTTTGCCATAAACTGCAATTAAAGCAATTTATTTTCGTTAAATGCCATGTATGTAGATTTAGGTAAATTTGCCACAGTAATGGTATCATTACGTACAAGCGTTTAACCTAAGTTCAGTTTTCTACCATGCTCTATATTTGCACAGTAAAAATATCTTTTATCTCAGTTTGCCTAAAATGGAAATATTGGGTTCTGCTATGAAACTCTTCAATTGGTCACTGAGACGTACTGGTGATCCGTGTATTTGCTCAGATCATTAACGAAATTGTGCTAATCTATATGACGTATCATTGCTTGTTCAAAGCTGTCCCTTTTCGCCTTTAAATTCTGCATCAAACATTATTCTAAACTTTGACGTGCGGGTACATTTTCGTCGTGTTGTGCGCGCGCATATGACTAGCACCAGTGATGACCTGAAGTTACGGTTTTCAAGTTTAGTTAGCTCACTCGACTCCAGTCAAAAGATATGGAAATATCTTCGGTATATCTTGGCATACTTTGGTATGCCAAGTAATGACTAAAATTATATCTACGCATCAAATGCCATCAGAATAAGCAACAAAAAGTACAGCTTATCGTTAATTATAGAGTCTTATGACTCATTTAAGAATTAAAATTAAACGCACGCGTACGCGCTGTGATTAATACCAGTGATGACCTTTGACCTCAAGCTACTGTGAACCAACTTTAGTTATCTTAGTCGACTCCAGTCATGAGTTTTGCACAAAATACGATTATTCTTTGTGACGTCACAATTTGGCATGCAATGTGATTCCTGAAATCTGATTTACGTATCATAGGCTATCAGAATAAACAATAAAAAGTAGAGGTCACCGTTAATTCTACAGAGTTATGAGTGATTTAAAAATGGCCATAATTCACCTCGCGCCCATGCACGCGACCAGGTGGTCGAAAAAAGAGTTCTAATTGGTAACGAAATCAGTAAGACATTGAAAACCATTAAAAAAAAACGACGGCATTTGGTACTGAAAGCGAAACGATTACAGCAATTTGGCATGTAAATTGATGCCTGAAATGTTATTTACGCATCCTAGCCTATCAGAATAAGCAAAAAAACAAAAACAAAACGTAGGCGTCACCGTTAATTCTTTAGAGCTATGAGTGATTTTAAAAAAATGCCGCCTTTTACTATGTGCGCATGTGCGTGCATAGTTTTTTTTGGACTTGTAGTATTTGTAATATTTTGTAAAGTAATATTTTGCGTTCAGGTGGTCGGCAAAGAGTTCTACATCATATGGAATTCAGTCAGACATCCAAAAACTATTAACAAATCGAAGGTATTCGCTCGGGAAACGGGTGCGCACGAAAATGCTCCAAATGACATGGAACGTATAGTTTTGTCAATAAGAAATGATTTCGAGCATTTTTTGCATTTTACGCGCCCGTCGTGACGCGCAAGCGTACGAGGTATTGTCTAAAAGTTGACCCTTTACCTCAACTGCACCGCTGCCAAATTAGGTTGTTTTATTCGACGAAAGGCTTGTGATGTTGGAAATATAGGTTAAGTCCAACCTTTAGCTTTTTACGCCATAGATTGTCTATGACATTGTCCAGAGTAGAATATTGACCTGGGACATAACTATGTGAAGTTACAAGATATTTGACGATGCCGTTGTTGAGATATTCGACGAACAAGAAATGACCAGAAAGAAACACGAAATAAAGAAGAAGACTTGATTTAAAAAAAAAATTCTGACAAAATCTATGGTAATCCGGGGTTACGCAGATCACCAATAAAGAAAGACTAGACTTTAATTCGTCACTGAGACGAATTGGTGGTCCGCGTTTTCGCTCCGATCATTAAATCTAAAGTAAATATGGCAAACAATATATATGACGTATTATTACCTGTTCAAAGCTGTCTCTTTTCACCTTAAATTCTCTATCCATCATTAATCTGAAATTAGGCGTGCGTGTACGCAATCGTCGTGACGCACGCGCGTTCATGGTTAGCCCCAGTAATGAGCTTTGACCTGAAGTTACTGTGTACCAATTTGGTTATCCTACTCGACTCCAGTCATGAGATACTGATGAAGAACGGCTTTCTGTATGGCGATATAGACAACGTCACAACAATTTGGCACGTAAAGGGATGCCTGAAATCTTATCTACGCACCATAGACTATCAGAATAAGCATCAAAAAGTATGGGTCATTGTTAATTCTAGAGAATTATGACCGATTTAAAGAATTAAATTGAACGCTCGTGGATGCGTTCGTCGTGACGCGCGCACGCGTAATAGTTCGCACTAGTGATGACCTTTGCCATGAAGGTATTCTCAATCAAGTTTTATTATATGTCTTGGCTCCAGTCATGATATAAACGAATATCACGAACTACGATATTTCTTGTGACGTCTTAGATGACGTTAACTCTAACCTTTTCGTAAATGAAGTCATAGATGACGTCACGGACAAGTGACCACACTGACAAAAATTGTGTAGCGAGGTCCTGACACGTGACATAACTAAGCTAAGTTACAGGATGATTGACGATGGCGTTAATGAGATATCGTGGTAACAAGAAATGGCAGAAAGAAACAGGAATAAAGAAGAAGAAAGAAGAAGAAGAACGATTCTGACGAAATCTATGGTGATCCGCGGTAACGCGGATCACCAATAATAATAACAACAACAATAATAATAATAATAATAATAATAATAGTAATAATAATAATAATAATAATAGTAATAATAATAATAATAACTAGACTTTAATTCGTCAATGAGACGAATTGGTGATCCGCGTATTCGCTGCGATCAATAGATCTGAAGAAATTATAACAAAGTATTGTTGCTTGCTCAAAACTGCCCCCTTAAACCCCAAATACTCTATCAAAGGTGAATTTGAAAATAAACGTACGCGTACGCGCTCGTCGTGACGCACGCGCGCATATGATAAGCGCGCATGATGACCTTTGACCTGAAGTTAGTGGTGTGTACAAGGTTTGTTTATGTTACTCGACTCCAGTCATGAGATATGCCCGAAATACGATTTTTTTTGTGACGTCATAGATGACGTGACAATACTTTGGCACAGAAAGCGAGGCCTGAAATGCTATCTACGCATCATAGTCTATCAGAGTAAATAATTAAAAGTAGGGGTCACCGTTAAATTTAGAGAGTTACGAGTGATTTAAAAATGCCCACTATTCACTACGCGCGCAATGCGCGCGCATTTACGTATTTCCGGCGTGCTAGCGAAATTTTGGGTCCAGGTGGATGGAAAAGGGTTCTAAATGATGTAAAATTCATTCAGACATCCAAAACCACCGAAAAATCCACGTTATTCTGTCGGGAAAGGGGTGCCTGCGAAAACGCACGCACCAAAATGCTCCAAATGACCTGAAACATATAATACTGTTAATAAAAAGTCATTTGGAGCATTTGAAAATTTTGACGCACTCGTACACGCCCGTAGAGACACGCGTACGCACGTGGTTAGGTCCTGGAGATGACCCTTGACCTTAACTTGATATTTGCCAAATTTGGTTCGTTTATTCCACGGACGGCTTGAGATATTGCAAATATAACTTAACTCTAACTTTTTTACAAATGACGTCATAGATGACGTCACGGGCAAGTGACCACACTGACAAAAATTCCGTACTGAGGTGTTGACACGTGACATAACTATGCGAAGTTACAAAATGATTGACGATGTCGTTCTTGAGATATCTGATGCACAAGAAATGACCAGAAAGAAACAGGAAATAAAAAAGAAAGATTCTGACGAAATCTATGGTGATCCGCGTTTAAGCGGATCACCAATAATAATAATAACTAGATTTTAATTCGTCACTAAGAGGAATTGGTGATCAATGTGACAAATGGTGATCAATTGGTGATCAATGTGACAAACAATGTACATCAATTATCATTGCATGGTGAAATATGTCCCTTTTCACCTTAAATTCTCTTTCCAACCTTAATCTGAAATTCGACGTGTGCGTACCTGTTCGTCGTGACGCGCGGACGGTTATGATTAGCACCAGTGATGACCTTTGACCTGAAGTTACTGTGTACCAAGTATGGCTATCTTACTGCATTCCAGTCATGAGATATGAGCGAAATACAATTTTTCTTTGTAACGTCATAGATGACGCCACAAGTATTCGGCATGCAAAGTGGCGCCTGAAATGATATGTACGGATCAAGGGCTATCAGAATGAGCAATAAAAGGTAGGGGTCACCGTTAAGTTTGGAGAATTATGACTGATTCAAGACTTAATATCAAACGTACGCGTACGCGTTCGTCGCGACACCCGCACGCTTATGACAAGCACGCACGATAACCTTTGACCTGAAGTTACTATGTACCAAGTTTGGTTATGCAACTCGACCCCGGTCATGAGATATGCGCGAAATACGATTTTTCTTTATGACGTCATAGATGACGCGGATCACCAACAAAGAAGAAAATTTCGTACAAACTCTATGGTGATCCGCGGTTACGCGGATCACCAATAATAATAACTAGATGTTAATTCGTCACTAAGACGAATTGGTGATCCGCGTAACCGCTGCACTAATTAAATGTACAGAAGATGCGACAATCTACATGAGGTATCATTGCTTGTTCAATCCTCTCCCTCATTACCTTAAATTCTGCATCAAACATTAATTTGAAATTGACGTGTGCGTACGTGTTCATCGTGACGCACGCGCGCGCTTATGATTACCACCAGAGATAACATGTCACCTGAAGTTACTGTGTATCTAGTTTGGTCACATATCACAACTCCAGTCACAAGATATGGAAGAAGAACGATTTTTCTTTGTGACGTCATAGACAACGTCACAACACTTTGCCATAAAAAGCAATGCCTAAAATGTTATCTGCGCATCATTGTCTGTCAGAATAAGCAATAAAAAGTGGGGGTCACTGTTAATTGTAAAGATTTAAGGATGCCCATCATTGACTACGCGCGCATGCGCGCGTATTTCCGTTTTTTGCACTTGTAAGCGATATTATGGGTCTGGGTGGTCGGTTGTAATTGATGTAGAATTCAGTTAGACATCTAATATTATTGAAAAAACGACGATATTCGGCCGGGAAAGGAGTGCGCACGAAAAAACGCGCGCGTACGCGCGCGTACCAAAAATGCTCCAAATGACCTGAAACGTATACATCTGTCAATAAGAAGTGATTTGGAGCACTTTTGTATTTTACGCGCCCGTCGTGACGCGCGCGTGCACGAGGTATGGTCCAAAAGTTGACCCTTGACCTCACCTTGACCTTTGCCAAATTTGGTTATTTTAGTTGTCCGCCGGCTTGAGATATCGCAAATGTAGGTTAAGTCTATTTTTTGGCTTTTGACGTCATAAGTGACGTCACAGATGTTTAATGACATTGACAAGAGGACATTCACAATGTATTAACATGGGATATAACTATGTTAAGTTACAAAACTACTGCCCTCATCGTTCTCGAGATATCGTCTGCACAAATAAGGACCAGAAAGAAACATGAAACTAGATTTTAATTCGTCACTAAGACGAATTGGTGATCCGCCTAAACGCTCCGATCATCAAATTGAAAGAAAATGTGACAATGTATATCAATTATCATTACATTATGAAATATGTCCCTCATCACCTGAAATTATCTATCAAACATTAATTGAAAATTCGACGTACGAGTAAGCATTCGTCACGACGCGCGGACGGTTATAATTAGCACCAGTGATGACCTTTGACCTGAAGTTACTGTTTACCAAGTTTTGTTATCTTAATCCACCCAATTTACGAGATATGCGCGAAATACTATTTTTTATTGTGACGTCATAGATGACGCGACAAGTATTCTGCATGCAAACTAGTGCCTGAACTGTTATCTACGGATCATAGGCTATCAGAATGACCAATACACGGTAGGGGTCATGGTTTATTCTAGAGAAAAATGACTGATTTAAGACTTAATTTTAAACGTACGCTTACGCGTTCGTCGTGACGCCCGCACGCATATGATAAGCACGCATGATGACCTTTGACCTGAATTTACTGTGTGTCAGGTTTGGTGATGTTACTTGACTCCAGTCATGAGATATGCCCGAAATACGACTTTGGCATAGAAAACGATGCCTGAAATGCTAGAAATACGCATCATAGTCTATCAGAATAGGCAATAAAAAATAGGGGTCACCGTTAATTCTGGAGAGTTATGAGTGATTTAAAAATGCCCACCATTCACTACGCGCGCAATGCGCGTGCATTTATGTCTTTTGGACTTGTTAGCGATATTTTGGGTCCTAGTGGTCGGAAAAGGGTTCTAATTGATGGAGAATTCAGTCAGAAATCCAAAACTCCATCGAAAAAACGACGATATTCGGTCGGGAAAGGGGTGCGCGCGCACCAAGTGCTCCAATTGACCTGAAACGTATACTGCTGTTAATAAGAAGTCATTTGAAGCATTTTAAAACTTTTAAAATTTTTGACGCGCCCTTGCTAGCCCATCGTGAATCATGCGCACGTGATTAGGTCCAAAAGTTGACCCTTGACCTTAAGTTAACTTCTGCCAAATTTCGTTGTTTTATTCCACTGCCGGCTTGAGATATCGCAAATATAGGTCAGGACTAGCTTTTGGCTTATGACGTCACAGATGACGTCAAAGACATTGACAGGAAGAGACCAACGAGGTATTGACATATGACATAACTATATTAAGTTACAAAACTATTGCACTCATCGTTCTCGAGATATTGCGTGCACAAAAATGGCGAGAAAGAAACACGAATAAAGAAGAAGAATTTTTTTTGACGAAATCTATGGTGATCCGCGTTTACGCGGATCACCAAATACAACGTGCGCAATGTTCCAAATGACCTGAAACGTATACTGCTGTTAATAAGAAGTCATTTGGAGCATTGTAAAACTTTTAAAATTTTGACGCGCCCGTGCAAGCTCATCGTGACGCGCAAGCGCACGTGGTTAGGTCCAAAAGTTGACCCTTGACCTAAATTTAACTTCTACCAAATTTCGTTGTTTTATTCCACTGCCGGCTTGAGATATTGCAGATATAGGTTAGGACTAGCTTTTGGCTTATGACGTCATAGATGACGTCACAGACATTGACAGGGGGACATTCACGAAGTATTGACATGAGACATAACTATGCTAAGTTACAAAACTATTGCACTCATTGTTCTCGAGATATCGCGTGCACAAAAATGGCGAGAAAGAAACACGAATAAAGACTAGATTTCAGTTCGTCACTAAGACGAAGTGGTGATCCGCGTAACCGCTCCGATCATTCAATTTAAAGAAAATGTGACACACAATGCATATCAATCACCATTGCATGATGAATTATGTCCCTCATTAACGGAAATTGTCTATCAAACATTAATTGAAAATACGACGTGCGCGGACAATTATAATTAGCACCAGTGATGACTTTTAACCTGAAGTTACTCTGTACCAAGTTTTGTTATCTTAATCCACCCCATTAATGAGATATGCGCGAAATACGATTTTTCTTTGTGACTTCATAGATGACGCCACAAGTATTCTGCATGCAAAGTAGTGCCTGAACTGTTATCTACGGATCATAGGCTATCAGAATAAGCAATACAAGGTAGGGGTCATCGTTTATTCTAGAGAAAAATGACTGATTTAAGACTTAATTTTAAACGTACCCGTAAGCGTTTGTCGTGACGCCCGCACCAGTTATTATGTACCAGGTTTGGTGATGTTACTCGTCTCCAGTCATGAGATATGCTAGAAATACGATTTTTCTTTGTGACGTTATAGATGACGTCACAACACTTTGGCATAGAAAGCGATGCCTGGAATGCTATCTAGGTATCATAGTCTATTAGAATAAGCAATAAAAAGTAAGGGTCACCGTTAATTCTAGAGAGTTACGAGTGATTTAAAAATGCGCATTATTCACTACGCGCGCAATGCGCGGGCATTTACGGTTATTGGACCTGTAAGCGATATTTTGGGTCCTAGTGGTCGGTAAAGGGTTCTAATTGATGGAGAATTCAGTCAGAAATCCAAGTCCATTGAAAAAACGACGATATTTGGTCAGGAACGGGGTGCACGCGGAAAAAAACGCGCACCAAATGCTCCAAATGACCTCTAACGTATACTGCTGTTAATAAGAAGTCATTTGGGGCATTTTAAAACTTTTAAAATTTTTGACGCACCAGTACAAGCCCATCGTGACGCGCGCGCACGTGACTAGGTCCAAAAGTTGACCCTTGACCTTAACTTGACTTCTGCCAAATCTCGTTGTTTTATTCCACTGCAGGCTTGAGTTATTGCAAATATAGGTTAGGACTAGCTTTTGGCTTATGACATCATAGATGACGTCACACACATTGACAGGGAGACATCCACGAAGTATTGACATAAGACATAACTAGATTTTAATTCGTCACTAAGACGAATTGGTGATCCGCGTAAACGCCCCGATCATTAAATTTCAGAAATTGTGACAAACAATGTATATCAATTATCATTGCATGATGAAATATGTCCCACATCACCTAAAATAGTCTATCAAACATTAATTGAAAATACGACGTGCGCATACACGTTCGTCGGGACGCGCGGATGGTTATGATTAGCACCAGTGATGACTTTTGACCTGACGTTACTGTGTACTAAGTTTTGTTATCTTAATCCACCGCTTTCATGAGAAATGCGCGAAATACGACTTTTCTTTGTGACGTCATATTTGACGCCACAAGTATTCGGTATGCAAAGTAGTGCTTGAACTGTTATCCACAGCTCATAGGCTATCAGAATGAGCAATACAAGGTAGGGGTCATCGTTTATTCTCGAGAAAAATGACTGATTTAAGACTTAATTTTAAACGTACCCGTAAGCGTTTGTCGTGACGCCCGCACGCATATGATAAGCGCGCACGATGACCTTTGACCTGAAGTTACTGTGTACCAGGTTTGGTGATGTTACTCGTCTCCAGTCATGAGATATGTGCGAAATACGATTTTTCTTTGTGACGTCATAAATGACGTCACAACACTTTGGCATAGAAAGCGATGCCTGAAATGCTATCTAGGTATCATAGTCTATCAGAATAAGCATAAAAAGTAGGGGTCACCGTTAATTCTAGAGAGTTATGAGTGATTTAAAAATGTGCATTATTCACTACGCGCGCAATGCGCGGGCATTTACGTTTTTTGGACCTGTAAGCGATATTTTGGGTCCTAGTGGTCGGTAAAGGGTTCTAATTGATGGAGAATTCAGTCAGAAATCCAAGTCCATTGAAAAAACGACGATATTTGGTCAGGAACGGGGTGCACGCGGAAAAAAACGCGCACCAAATGCTCCAAATGACCTCTAACGTATACTGCTGTTAATAAGAAGTCATTTGGAGCATTTTAAAACTTTTAAAATTTTTGACGCACCAGTACAAGCCCATCGTGACGCGCGCGCACGTGACTAGGTCCAAAAGTTGACCCTTGACCTTAACTTGACTTTTGCCAAATCTCGTTGTTTTATTCCACTGCAGGCTTGAGTTACTGCAAATATAGGTTAGGACTAGCTTTTGGCTTATGACATCATAGATGACGTCACACACATTGACAGGGGGACATTCACGAAGTATTGACATAAGACATACCTAGATTTTAATTCGTCACTAAGACGAATTGGAGATCCGCGTAAACGCTCCGATCATTAAATTTAAAGAAATTGTGACAAACAATGTATATCAATTATCATTGCATGATGAAATATGTCCCACATCACCTGAAATTGTCTTTTAAACATGAATTGAAAATACGACGTGCGCATACACGTTCGTCGGGACGCGCGGATGTTTATGATTAGCACCAGTGATGACTTTTGACCTTAAGTTACTGTGTACTAAGTTTTGTTATCTTAATCCACCCCTTTCATGAGATATGCACGAAATACGATTTTTCTTTGTGACGTCATAGATGACGCCACAAGCATTGGGTATGCAAAGTAGTGCCTGAACTGTTATCTACAGCTCATAGGCTATCAGAATGAGCAATACAAGGTAGGGGTCATCGTTTATTCTCGAGAAAAATGACTGATTTAAAACTTAATTTTTTAAACGTACGCGTACGCGTTCGCCGTGACGCCCGCACGCAAATGATAAGCACGCATGATGACATTTGACCTGAAGTTACTGTGTACCAGGTTTGGTTATGTTACTCGACTCCAGTCATGAGAATGGCCCGAAATACGATTTTTCTTTGTGACGTCATAGATGACGTCACAACACTTTGGCATAGAAAGCGATGCCTGAAATACTATCTACGCATCATAGTCTATCATAATAAGCAATAAAAAGTAGGGGTCACCGTTAATTCTACAGAGTTAGGAGTGATTTAAAAATGACGATCAATCACTACGCGCGCAATGCGCGCGCATTTACGTTTTTTGGACTTGTAAGTGATACTTTGGGGTCCTAGTGGTCGGAAAAGGGTTATAATTAATGGAGAATTCAGTCAGAAATCCAAATCTATCGAAAAAACGACGCTATTCGGTAGGAAAAGGGGTGCGCGCAAAAAAATGCGCGCGTACGCGCGCACCAAAATGCTCCAAATGACCTGAAACGTATAGTGCTATCAATAAAAAGTGATTTGGAGCATTTTTGCATTTTACGCGCCCGTCGTGACGCGCACGCGCAAGAGGTATGGTCCAAAAGTTGACCCTTGACCTCAACTTGACCTTTGCCAAATTTGGTAGGTTTAATCGACCGCCGGCTCGAAATATCGCAAATCTAGGGTAAGTCTAACTTTTGGCTTTTGACGTCATAAGTGACGTCATAGATGATTTTTCACATTGTCGAGATAACCATGTCGAGATGTTGACATGGGACATAACAATGCCAAGTTACAAGACTATTGCCGTCTTCGTTCTTGAGATATCGCGTACGCAAAAAATGACTAGAAAGAAACACGAATAAAGAAAAAAAATTTGACGAAATCTATGGTGATCCGCGTTTATGCGGATCACTAACTATGTTAAGTTACAAGACTATTGCACTCATCGTTCTCGAGATATCGCGTGCACAAACATGGCATGAAAGAAACAGAAAAAAAATTTGACGAAATCTATGGTGATCCGCGTTTATGCGGATCACTAACTATGTTAAGTTACAAGACTATTGCACTCATCGTTCTCGAGATATCGCGTGCACAAACATGGCATGAAAGAAACACGAAAAAAGAAGGAAAACTAGATTTTAATTCGTCACTAAGACGAATTGGTGATCCGCGTAACCGCTCCGATCATTAAATTTAAAGAAAATGTGACAATTAATGTAAATCAATTATTATTGCTTGATGAAATATGTCCCTCGTCACCTTAAATTCTTTATCAAACATTGCTTGAAAATTCGATGTGCGCGTACGCGGTCGTCGCGATGCCGGGACGGTTATGATTAGATCAAGTGATGACCTTTGACCTGAAGTTACCGTGTATTAAGTTTGGTTGGTTTACTCAACCACAGTCATGAGATATGTGCGAAATACGATTTTTCTGTGTGGCGTAATAGATGACGCAACAAGTATTCGGCATGTAAAGTGGTGCCTGAAATCAGGGGCGGCGGAACCGGGGGACGGGGGGGGGCACTTGCCCCCCCCCAAAAAAATCGGATAGCAAAAAAATGCCCTTTTTTCAAGGTGAAATGTGCCCCTTGTGAAATGACGCATGCCCTTTTTTCAAGATGAAATGTGCCCTTTGTGAACTGACGCCTTTTTTAGTCTACTCATTTTTGTCGATTTTCTCTTTTTTATATTCATTTTTATTCTTTTTTTGCCCCTAGCGGGGCACGATAGGCCCACAATAGACATAATTAGATAAATTATATTCAACAAACATTTTGTGCCTAAAAAGGGCGTTTGGCATATCGTCTTAAGGCCCTCATGTGTTAGCAAAATTATGCCATCCTGTTTGCCCGACCCCCCCCCCATTTTAACTAAAGAAAAATAATGTTGTTTTTGCTAAGGTAAATGTGCCTTATCTTGGTTTTTACCCATACTGAGTGAAGTGAAACCTTTATATACGCATATTCGTCACTGAAGGTGATTTTCTTTTATTTTTGTTATTGTTTATTCTATTTTTTTTTTGCCTTTGACTGTCTGATCGGGCACATATTAGAGAAAGAAAATACTCTTTTCAAAGTAGAGACACATTATGTACCTATAGAAGGGGCATTTGGCCTCTCATCTAAGAGCCGTCTGCGGTTGCAAAAAATTGGGTCCTCTCCATTTTTGTGTGTGATTACATGGCTCTATATTATATGCTCTTCAAGCGATAAAAAGTGTCTTTCGTGAGGGAACTTTCCTACGGTCGCCTTTTCTTCTCTTCAACAAAGAAAATCACTTCTTAAGGAGAAGAATGCCCCTTTTTCTTCAACAGAACTTCACGTATTCGCAATGTGCATCATGACTGTGTAATTCATAACAAAACTAGTTTATCATCTCTGCCCTCGATCATTAAAGTATTTGCTCATTGATTCTTATGGGTCCGTTTGATCTATATGTTCTTCATCTCTTTAACACACCGCCAAAAATTCTGAGTTGTAATTAGCGCCAGAATAGACCACAAAGCGAGTTTTACAACTTAAAATTTCCAATTTTTCCAAAACCGTTCGCTCGCAAGGTAGATATATTTCATGTTAAATGATCAGAAATCCCCTTCAAAAAGGTTTTGCTCAAGTGAAGAAACAACTACTTCAAGCAGAAAAGTTTGATCTAGACAGATGCTCTTCATCTATTTTGTTTTTAAATACTACAAAAAAATTCAGTGCTGTAATTAGCGCCAGAATAGACCACAAAGCGAGTTTTACAACATAAAACTTCTAAATTTTCTCAAACCGCTCGCTCGCTACGCTCGCTCGCGGATTATGTGTGTATATTTCATGTTTTAAATCGGAACCCATTTCGAAAAGGTTTGGTTCGAGTTAGATTGCCACTACAAAGAGCAACTTCAAGCAGAAACCTAATCTGATGGTGAAAATGCCCATTTTGACATAAGTGCCCTTTTTTTTGGCTTTGCCCCCCGAAAAGAAAATACGTTCCGCCGCCCCTGCCTGAAATGTTATCTACAGTTCATAGGCTATCAGAATGGGTAAATCAAAGTAAGGATCATCGCTAATTCTGGAGAAAATTGACTGATTTAAGACTTAATATTAAACGTACGCGTACGCGTTCGTCGTGACGCCCGCACGCATATGATAAGCACCTGTGATGACCTTTGACCTGAAGTTACTATGTACCAGGTTTGGTTATATTTCTCGACTCCAGTCATGAGATATGCGCGAAATACGATTTTTCTTTGTGACGTCATAGATGGCGTCACAACACTTTGGCATAGAAAGCGCATTCGTCGTGACTCCCGCACGCATATGATGAGCACCAGTGATGACCTTTGACCTGAAGTTACTGTGTACCAAGTTTAGTTATCACTCTCTACTCCAGTCATGAGATATGCGCAAAACACGATTTTTCTTTGTGACGTCACAGAGGACGTCACAAGCATTCTGCATGGAAAGTAGTGCCTGAACTGTTATCTTCGGATCATAGGCTATCAGAATGAGCAATACAAGGTAGGGGTCATCGTTTATTCTCGAGAAAAATGACTGATTTAAGATTTAATTTCAAACGTACGCGTACGCGTTCGTCGTGACGCCTGCACGCATATGATAGGCACGCGTGATGATCTTTGACGTGAAGTTACTGTGTACCAGGTTTGGTTATGTTACTCGACTTCAGTCATGATATATGCCCGAAATACGATTTTTCTTTGTGACGTCATAGATGACGTCACAACACTTTGGCATAGAAAGCGATGCCTGAAATGCTA
>JZLH01S0335811.1:14673-32982 GCA_001188425.1 Eucidaris tribuloides
CCCCGACCCCCTTCCACCCCTGAGCGAATTTTCGGCGACTGGGCTGACCGAGAAAAATTTTGGACCTAGGATTTGGCCGCGGATGAAGCCCCAGTAGCCCCCTAAAGTTTCCGCGCCTGGGCTCCGAAACCGAGACCTTGGAGCTACATGGGTGCATGCAGTTGGGCGCCAAGGCAAATTAAGTTCAACCTTCCGCTAGTCCTATTGAAATGATATCATGTAATGTTGTTTGCGTTTTGAGATCACGTGCCTGTAATGGTTTTAAAGTGGAATTCAGGATGAAATCGGTTCAAGAATAAATAATTCCCTTTTCATTCTACACAAATCCATGAAGATGAGCATTTTGAAATTTACATGGCATATAACGCAATTAATCAAACCTTAGATAATTCAATCTTCATCAGTGTCGTGTGAAGATTTGCACTCTAATTTACCATCATCAGGAACACTGTCCCATGGATCTATTCTGGAGATGCAATGTATTTCCGATAGATCTGGAGCGTGACATTTAAAACTAAGATTTACAATCGACAGCAGAAAAGTTATCGACATTATTGTGAGTTAGTAATTCCCTTTTTAATGTTTGCAAGTTATTTACTTGTCTGTAATTAAAGATATGTAGTAAAAAGGGAAAATCCCCAAACCCAGGACCCAAAACTCATAAAGTTACTTTGAACTTAAGAAGTACTTTGCCATTTTTGTGATTCCCTCTGGTTGGGAAGTAGATTGCAACGTTTGTTGTGAATATGGATGTTGTGTATGCAATGTGTGTGTGTGTGTGTGTGTGTGTGTGTGTGTGTGTGTTGTGTGTGTGTGTGTGTGTGTGTGTGTGTGTGTGTGTGTGTGTGTGTGTTTGCATTGTGTGTGTGTTGTTTGTGTGTGTGTGTGTGATGTGTGTGAGTTTGGTGTGGTTAAGTATAGGAATCATGTGTGCGTAGTTGTGTGTGTGTTGTAGTTGTCGTGGGTACGTAGTATAGTGTATGTGTATGTAGTGTGTGTGTGTGTGTGTGTGTGTGTGTGTGTGTGTAGTGTATGTGTAGTGTATGTGTAGTGTATGTGTGTGTGTATGCGTATGTATATATACATATATATATGTGTGTGTGTGTGTGAGTGTGTGTGTGTGTGTGTGTGTGTGTGTACGTGTGTGCGTGTGTATGTGTGAGAGAGAAAGAGAGCGCGTGGATGTGTACATAAAGATCAAGACAGACACATTAAATCTTGTGAATATTTATGTTTCCGTATTTGGCCTTTTGTTTCTCTGTATTCAATTTATCTGCATTTTGAGCATAATAATGTCGTACGTTTGATATCGCCTGGCTATGACTGTCTTACAATATTCATGTATTCCACATGCATTTGGAGCAAACAAATTTGGCCTTTTAGTCAATGTAAAGAACGTTATACACCACAGAATGAATGATTGATACCTCGAGTAAATTGGGCACTTAAATTATAGACAGAACCATGCATCTAAACAGGCATTAATGCCACTTTACCATTGAGTTCTTCGATAGAGAACTACATGTTCTTAACACTTTGTCTACAGGTCACATCTCACATGTGTTCACAATTTTCCGAGCTGCATGTTGTTATAGAACAAGACGATGTGGCCACACTAAGAGTCTTAAAGGCAGGGTATCTCTTTTGCATGCTTAAAAATCAACATCATTTAAATATTCTGGTGTGGAGAAGAATATACCATTTAAGAAACTTTTGTAACGTTAAAAGAGCTAGAAACTCAGTGTGTTTGGAATTATAACGACCATTAGATTTTAAATTAAAGTAATGTGTTGTCTTATCAAACTTCCTAGTCTACTTTCAGACCCTGTATGCTCATCATGTCATATAATGTGAAATTCATTTGCAAACTTAATGTGTACTATATGATTCGTTAACATGTGAAATTGTATGCATTACGCTAGTCTCGTGTAGTATAGTATTCAAAGACTGAAAGATATTACTGAAATAATACTTCGGTGGTATTATTGCAGTAAATGGTTGTCTGGCAAAAGGGCCTTGGCATATAATGTTCCCGGCAGAAGGACCTTAACGCAAGTTGTCATCTAACTTGAAAACCATTAGCTCTAACATGAAATTAAAGTAGTGTGATATTTTTAGATCCTGCTGTCAGTCTAATTACATATAATCAAATAAGGTAATATTTCTCAAATGAAAGAAAATTTGCTGTTAGGCCCTTCTGCCAAGGACATAATGTTACTGTTAGGGCCTTTCTGCCGGACAACCGATGTGCCTATCAGTCTTCAGTATAACTGAAGTGACGCAATTCAGTGAGCAGTGAAACCCACACTGAACTACAGTTAATTTTGTGTGCACGTTTCAAATTCTAGACAATTACTGACCTTCAAATTTCACAGACATGTCCTTCTTAAGTAACATAAGGGCATTAGTGATGTTTTGTTGTGATTCTCTGGGCTGCAAAACAGATTTTCTGCCTTTAATTTCACATCGCTCCGTCATTGCCAAACCACGGGCAAACGAGTTGTCCACAAGCGGTGTTTATTATGTGTACAGAACACTCCACATCTGAGCGCTAACGAATTTGACGAAGTGCCATCGGGTAATGATACCCCCATGTTCTTCACATGTCTTACAAGAAGGCTACAATTTAGGACGATGAAAAGAGCATTTGCGTTGATGCTGTATATCTAGTTTACAGAATACATTGCTCTGAATAGGGAAGATATACATGTAACATGTACTCCCGGGCATGTACTTAAACAGATAAGGCGCAAGCGACGCATGCGTATGTCATGCGCAACTCACTGTTGATTTCTAAATAATTTTAAAATTTTGACTTTGCAGTAGTCATGTTAAAGCCATTTTTGTATTTTAATTTAGGCTATCTTATAAATGAAGCTCATTGTGACCAAATTTTGTCCTCTCTGAAAATCAGATCATAGGGTCGAATTGGAATCTTGTAGTTAACAACCCATCTCGCTTATTTTGAATACGCGGGACTACTAAACTTCAAGGTTTGGTAGACTTTTGAAACTAACATATAAGATGTTTGTATTTACTTTGTGATAACGTTATTCGTCTACGTATCAGTCAGCGAGGAACATAATGTTTTTCAGTGGCGGATCCAGGGGGCAAATCGGCCAAAAAGTAGGGAGATTTTTTTTCTACGAACCTGTCCAATTGCCCCTGTTCGGAAAAGTCTGGATCCACCACTACATAAAAACATATAATTTGAATAAAATCTATGAAACAAATTATTGAAATGTATTCAAGAAGAGGAAATATTAATTCCTGGTCAGGGGGAGATGTCTTGGCACGATTAAACTCACTGAAAATAATGATGCATCGAGAAGCCGGAGGACGGGAAGGTCGATACGGATAGAAACATGAGCTGGTTGCCGTCGAAAAGTAAGGGAGCCATTTTATAATCATAATACAGTGAACGATAAAAATGACCAAAAAAATACCTCTGTTAGATTCAAGTCAACAAGTTCCGAGTCCGTATGGCATTTTTGAAAGATACGTATCTGTCTATAACGTCCATCTATCTATATTTCAATCTTATTTATCCAATAAATTCCTCTTGAGATAATAATGAAGTGCGAAACTGATGAACACAAGTTTTAGGTCTTACTGTCTAAACGTCATGTTTCAACAATTACTCACGTCATCTTAATCATGTTTTACTTATGATTTTCATTATACCTGATTGAAGTGGGTGGGTACACTTCAAAGGACATGTAAAACACATTAGAAAGAAAGGACAGAAATTGCGTTCAAGATCGAAAAATAGATAAGCTACCGTGGCAACGACCAAACTGTTGTCCTTGATATAGACACAGACATCATAGAAGCAGACACACCCACAAGTGTTGGTTTGCGACTAAGAAATAAACAATTAGTTTTCTATAACATTTCACAAAAGCTACACTTTGTGAAATTGCATTTGGTATATCTCCTAACAACACATTGGATCAAAAATTCGTAAATTTATTATACTGATGGGTAAGCAATTTGATTTACAGTATAGTGCGTCACAGAAAAAGCTTAACACAAAACTTACTGTGCGAAAGCAATGGGGAATATTATTAAAAACACATGTTTAAAATAAACTTTATGCTCTTTCAAATGCTGCGTTAAGCAAACTTATTCATTTATGCATCTCGGAGTACCATGACTTTGAAAATTGAATGTCAAAAACCATTTGCTACACTTTATGGCTTTAACACTGTGCACATCATGTGTTCATCTCTTTCTTTTCCTGATGTGCACAGTGTCAAAGCCAAAAAGTGTAGCAAATGGTTTTTGACATTCAATTTTTAAAGTCATGGTACTCAGAGATACATGAATAAATAACTTTGTTTGATTTACCATTTCAAAGGGCATAAATTGAAGTTTATTTTGAACATGTTTTTGCAATGATACACCCCATTGCTTCCGCATAATAAGCCTTTGTTTTAGGTTTTTTTCTGGGATGCACTGTACAAGTATACTAGATTATTTTGTTCTTGCGCCGTCTTGAAATATAATTACAAAGCAAAATATATGTCTAAAAGAAATAAAAGTTAAGATAGGTCTAACATCATCCAAAATGGGATCAGATATTGTAAAACATCAAATTTTGTAAATTGCAACATCTTCATCCTTGTTTGACACTTTTAAATCATGGAGTACAAGACGTGATCTTTCGATAATGTATTAACTCTTACAAATATTAAAACCTCTATATTTAATGTCTCCTTTTTAAATTTTATTAACCTTAATTCTGAACCCTCTGAAGTTCAGTCGGTAGGGTAAGATCAACTATATATCGGCAACTTGATTGCTACATTGTGCGCGCTCAGTCCTGCTGGGGTACTGTTGGCGCATTTTACGAAGGCTGTTTAACTCTCCTCCCGCAACCTATTCCAATCTCTTCATGTTCTCACAAATAATGAATTTTTATAAGTGCCTGTTTTTGCAACTGGAATACTGAATCAGATTTAGAGTTATTTGACTATAGCTTTTGCAAGAGAGTCAAACTGTATAATTCTAATATAATCGTGAAAACACCGATTGTTATATTCTGTTTGATTCAACAAAATATTACAAGACAAAGCAAAATCCCAGATGGTACCCTAACCTTGGATAGATACAGAAGACATATCCGAAACCCACATGTCTCGGTTTCGTACTAAGAAATTGTGGGCGTCGAACGTATAGGAAAATAACTGCTAAGGACATCCACAATAATCGACAAGAAACGCCGAGGCCTTGGAAGGAAGATTTGTCTCATCTGTTTGTAAGGGGAAGGTCCTTTACTCACGTCCAGAGAGGCTACCGGATCACCTCGTAAAGGTCTGCAAAATGCATCACGTACAAGGGCGTAATGGGGGGGGGTGGGGGTGATCTGGGGACATGCACCCAGTGCACAGACATAGGAGTCCCACCCCTGGCAAGCAAACGGAAATATGCTTCTACTTTTCTGCTTTCAACAGCTGATTTTTTTTTAAACTTTAGGTCCACCCACTGAACTGTATACACTACGTTCAATGGGTCCACCTCCCCATGCCACTTTAGTTCCACGTCCCCAAGATGTGCTCTCCATGCCCAAACCAGATTGCGCACTTGATGCCACTTTTCACCGAAAAACACGTAATTTTTTTGATCGGAAAATGGCTGCTTTTTAGAGATTTAAACACCATTTTTATGGAAAAAATGTTATTTCCTAATTCTGTGTCGACATTTCACTGTCTTTATAGATTTATTCACTACACATTATGGTTTGGATTGGCTTTAACAGAGTAATTCAAAGGCATAATATGAATTGAAGAATTTCAGAACGATATACATAAAACGTAGCCTGACACCGGCTTCTTTACTTTACAAAATAATAGGGACATGTTAACCCTATCTGCCCCCCCCCCCGGCTAAAATAGCCCCCTCCCCTCCGACAAAGTTCGCGACCATTCCGCCGCGCGAAATTTTTTTGACCGCGCCTCTCGCAGACTTTTTACTTTCAAGTCTCGCGCATCTTTTGAGACCACGTTTGCGAAAATCGGATATACCGTTACGACGCTGCGCGACTTTTCGTACATGCATGTCAGGCCCAGAATCTGTTCAAAAAACGTGATTTTGTGTACAATTTCAATACAAATTGTGTTCTCAGCCAAAATTCATAAATGTATGATTATCTTTACTTTAACTGGTTGAAATGAATTAATTTTATGCTGTTTATGATCGAAAAAGGGTCCCCGACAAACTTCATCCAAAAAACAATTAGAAACAAAAGGCCAAAAAACAAAGAAATACAAAAGAAAGTCACAAAACAATAGAATACATGAGAAATTACTTCTGATTCAGCAATTTTTGGTATGTAATTGTTAGAAATGGCAAAACGCATTTTATCACCAAAAATTAGCATTCTACGAGCTGTTTAAAGTGAGTTATAGGCGAAAATATCATTCCATGCAATGAATTGCATAATAACTTAAAAAATAGAAAATAATTATTTTTCAAAAATCTAGCTATAGGCCTACAGTCTTGGAGATTAAATCTGGCTCTATGCACATGCAAATTTTTACGGCGACCGCGCCATCCGCGGCCGAGATCTGAAGGGGGGGGGGGTAATTAGCCCCCCCCGGGCTATGCAGTTTCAAAATAGCCCGGGCTGATTAGGGTTAATCACTAGTCATGGAAACTCAAAATCACACCCCGATATCATTTAACAGTACGCAAGACGTCCGCAGTGACAGTATTAAATCATCTTCTAGTACAGTTACGTTTTCCATGATTACCTATACCTAAGTCTCTGTCTGTAATTACGTACATGAAACATACCCCTGGAATTGTATTATCTTGATATTTTGTGTTTAATACCAAAATGCTCGAACTTTATTTAAAGGGAGAAGGCGCCAGCAACTAACAGGCATAAGTTAAGAATAAAAATGACATTGTGAGTATTGTGAGAATTATGGTACATGATGACAAAAGCAGCCTAAATAAGGGGTACTGTGTGATACTCGCCCTCATCAAGGCCCTATAAATTAGTTAATTTGTGTTTATTTTACGTCTTTGTAAGTTTTACCCTAAGACAAAACTTGCAGAAACAGTTATAGGGGGAAGAGCTTATCAATTCAAACAATGCATACATTACCACGGTGCGGCTAACACACGTCGCGTGGCATGCATTGGTCACGCATGGCCAGCTCCCTGCAGTGCACGTGCAATCTGATTGGTTGGCAAGAACTCAAATATTTTCTTAACTTATGCCTGTTAGTTGCTGGCGCCATGCACATCAAAATCCATGCCTGGACTGAAATAGTGATGGCAGGAGTTATCATCCATTACGTAAAAAGTTTATACATTCATTCTTTGTTACCAATCTGTCTACACACACACACACACACACCAACACACACACACACACAACCACACACACACACACAGCGCGCCCACTCACACACACACACACACACACACGGAACGTTCACACGCACCACACAAAACACACACACCACACACACACACACACACACAAAACACACACACACACACACACACACACAACACACACACACAAACACAACAACACAATCCATACACAAAACAACACACACACACACACAAATAAAAACACACACACACCATACAACACACACACACACACATCAAACACCACCAATCCATAAACACACACAAACACACACATGCAAACACACACATGTAAACATACACACACATGTAAACATACATAACACACACACACACACACAAAATACAAACACTAAACACACTGACCATCATCTCTAACCGCC
Source organism: Eucidaris tribuloides (assembly GCA_001188425.1). Classification (NCBI taxonomy): domain Eukaryota; kingdom Metazoa; phylum Echinodermata; class Echinoidea; order Cidaroida; family Cidaridae; genus Eucidaris; species Eucidaris tribuloides. Next base: position 22,449 of record JZLH01S0335811.1, read on the forward strand.
ACCATTCCTCCCCTGACACAAATTTGAGCACACACCCCACACCATGGTGACAGCATTTCAATCTACTACCAACATGTACATCTTATCGGATCCATCAAGGACATCAACGAAGCATGATATAGAGAGTACAATGTACAACATTAAACGTACAGACGTTTTGTTTGATTTCATTTAAAAAAATCATGTTCAGAAATAAGGTAACCAGATAAAAAATACTGGGTATACATGTATTTGCAATATTTTACCGGTGACGAAGATACAATGATTCATATACATGAATATATGTACAATAAATGAAATGCATTACGACAATTGAATTGGACTACACAACTAGCCATCAAATCATGTGAAATGGTGCAAACCCACCAACAAATTAATCTTGTTTTCCAAGCACTCAGCATAATGTTGAGATCTACATAATGCACTTTCTCTTCCCTGATATTTCCAAAACATCATTGCAGCCTGCAATTCAATTTTACACCAGCACCAGAATCCAATTTCATCTACTTAATCATACATGCATTGGTTAACAATGAATGCATACAATAGTTTTAACAACTAATACTGAAGGGGAGGGGTGGGATGGGCTTACAATGTTAGTATGTAATTAGTCCAGTTGTGACAGTATGATCATAGTTGCGAGTCTCAATTTTACCCCTAAATTTTTATTTCATTTTTGAAAGGATTACAACTACATTTGGCTGTAACATTTTGCAGTTGATTTGCAATTTCTATAATTGAACAATATTAAATGAGTTTTGTGCTGTCAACTGCCACAATAGGTCAATTATTATAAAATGTTCTGCCTTTTCCACAAATGAATTTATGATTATTTAATATCTAGCATTTTTTTCAAATGTGATTTGCAAACAGTACTGGTTACCTATCCACAACTGGGTTTGGTGCACTTAATTCTTTCAGTATGATACCTAAAGCAATGAACATATCGTGAAAAAAATGCTGTCAATTGCAAATTATTTTAATGAAATCACATTTACCATGTACTATAACATGGGCCCTGAATTAATTTGTATGCATGAAAATCACTAGATTAGTCCTGTGTGCTAGTTAAATTTGTTTAATGCACATTAAACATGTGTTAATAGTCAATACAATGGATAAAAGATGCTACATAGCTAGCATCAACAAATGAATTAAAAACAAACATTTGAAAAAAATACAAAATTATTGTCATCATTTAATGTAATGACTTTTCTTGGATAAAAACATTCATTATACTGTAATGTCAAACACAGTACACATTTTATCACTCATTTACATTGCAAGTTGATTACAATGATCTATTTACAAATGACATTATTTTTTACTTTTGTCAAATATATGCCTCAAGTTAGGCAAACCCCTGGCTATGCATGTTTAATGTGAGGTATATTTGATATATTATACATCATGCACATAATATGATTGTGTTCATAATTGAGAAATGAATTTTTACAAACGAAACCATATTAAGTAAAATCCAAAATAAAATTCTACATAAAATACTGATTTTAGATCACTACATAATTCTACCAAGATACTGCAGTTATCTTAGCTATGATTAGTAATACATGTACTATAACTGGCTTGGCCCACTAACAAAAATGGTGTATTTACTGATCTGCAAAATAAAAATGTTAAAATCTTTAACCCCCCCCCGACTCTTTAAATAATTGTTAATCATGATCAAATGGAATATCACCATAACAAGACTCATGGAAGAATGACAGAAGTATGCATATTTTCATCACAAGAGGGCTCACTTGCTAGCTGTCCAACATAACTTTGACTACATATTTCAGATAATTTCACCACAGTGAAAGAAAGATTGCAGTGAATTTACCTACTGATCAAACATTGGCTGTTTGATCATTCACAATGATATCAACTTATACATATACATATGAATTCACACTAACGAACACAGTGCATTGGTTTCAAGAAATAAAATCTCTGATGTTCAAAAGGATACACATAAATTCTGTAATTTATAACTGACACTACATCAGGCGGGGGGATACTGACATAAAAAATCATTTGGTTTTGTGTTTAACCAATTCAACTAGAAATAGATTGGCTGTATTATATCAATGCAGCCGCTTTCATTCCAAGTTGGCCTGAAAGTTAGCAAGTCTGCAAAAAGTTCAGGATGCTGTTTGATAATTATCTGACATAGGTGAATGTTGGGTATGCAATACGGAGAATTGAGGTCTAAAGCACCAAATATACATACATATATATGAAAAAAGCCACCGTACACTACATGATCGGCTACCATCTGATTTTGGCAAATCGCAGTAGCATTTAATATGGGCATTTTGACAAATAAAACTTATTTGATTCGGGTTCTGAACGATAATATGAATACTTAAAATGGGATTTCCGTGTGCTGTCATCCATGAACCCAAAGTACTACGGACCAAATTATTTCAAATTGTAGACAATCGTAGGACTTCTTTGATGTCACTATGATTTGGAGCCTATTTGGCTTTTCCTCTTACAAGAGAGTTTGAAATGGGCCATATTTTTTATTTCAATGTCTGTATGACTATTCAGAACCTTAATAAACAAATTGTGATGTCTTGAAATGTTTATACCAAACCCTATTCCATTTTCTTCCAAAATCAGATCATAGACCGATCATATAGTGTGCGGTGGGCTTAACATCCCTGCCCTCAGGCAATAAACTATCGGAAATAAACCAATGACAAATTATTCTATACATTGTTTTGGTTGATTTGATAATTCTACTTTACGCTACTTGTCTATCAGACCAATAAATTTCCCTGAATGTGTTCTTGAAAACAAAAAGAAAAAGAAAAATAAATCAGTCAATAATAAATGTATACTATGTAATAAAATTGTGTACAAATGCAGAAAATGAATAAGGCTGAGTTTCATATCACATTATACAATATACATGTATTGGCTGACTGGGGCTAAATATGACTACACCTACATATGTACAAGGTATGAAAAAATCAATCAAATTTAAAAGTAATAAAAATCATTTACATTGTTCATACAAATTGTACCTGGAACACTCATTAAAATGATCGGTTATGGCATCAATTAATTTGGCAGTTAGTGAAAACTGACTATTTTAATCAGTTATAAGACGTCCTCACTCATTTTGGGTATACTTTTTTAAACTCAAGAAGAAACATATGGTCCATCAACAACAGTACGTACATGTATATAAACAGCTTGTTTCCACAAGGGTATAAATATACATGTACTTTTCATGGAACAAAGTTATTTACTTCACTACATTGGCAATACTAACTCTGACATAAAAATAAGCCAAACTTACTCAAGGCCTTTAAAAAATGAAAAGCGAACTTTAGAATATCCAGAATATACACAAATGAAAATATGTTTTTCTTAGTTTCATCTAACGTGAATTTAATCTCTTTTGGAAACAAGTTTGTCATAATTAGCGAGGTCTTTTCTCCCCAAAACCCCTGGTAAACAATTGCATGAAAGTACAATTTATGACTAAATCTGAATCATAAACATGAAATTCCAACCTCATCACAAAAATGTTGTGTAAGCATGGAGCTGTTGTGGAAACATACCACAATATATTTCTTCATTTATCGGCACAAATAGACTAGATGAGCCGTCATAACATAATTATTATGACTGTTATGTATTCTAGGTTTGTACAAATTCTACTTTTAAGGTGTTGTTTCCTGTTATTCAGTTCACTCTGGCAAACAAACATGAGAAACTCAACACTTAAGATGGTATACAAACAAATCAGAAATCAAAATAGCTTAATTGCACATTGTATTTAAAATGAGTTTTCCAAGGACTGGCATATTCAGAATTTTGATAATTGCAACATAGAGGGTAATTGCAAACATGATGTCTTTAGAATGACATGTTTTTTGAACCAAAGTACTTTAGAATATCCTTTTGCATTGCAATTTGCAGTACTAAAAACATGACCAAAACAACATTCATGATAATTAAACAATTTTTAAAATATAGCTTGGTCTTCAGGCAAACAAATCAGAATCATCATCCATTTCACTAGAAAATCATGAATTTAGAGATCACATCCACACAACAAAGTACTTAAAATACCCTTTGCTATTTGCAGTTAATTAGCATGACCAAGACCAATACTCATTCTGAAGTATTCCTCACATACAGCTAATCACCATCTATTCCATAAACATTTGATGGATAACATTTTAATAACACAAATAAAAAATTAAGAATATAACAAACTAAGTACATAATTTCAGTAATTGGCAAACATGTTTTTCCTCTTATTAGAATTCTTTGTATAAGGTCATCCTACCTAATTAAAAACATGGGCGGAAATCTGAGGGATGAAGGGGACACGTCCCCCCACAATTTTGGTCTTTTACTAAATCCTAGAATTGAAATTAGGAGGATTGTACTGTTTTTGAACCCCACCCCCCCGCTTGTCAGATGCTGTTTGGCAGGGTAATAGAAATTTGGCCGATAAAACTCCTGAGAAATATAATTCGGATTGTTTTTTTCTGACAAGACCCCCCTCCCCCCATATCACACAAGTTCATAACAGTCCCTTGTATTGTGGTCAGTGGTGTGGCCAGGATTTTTCAGAAGGGGTCAAAGTGGATGCATTGCTGGGAACTACAAGAATTTTTGAGTGCTAACCACATCAGCATGTCAGAATTTTCTACAGAGCACCTGAGAATGCTCACTTGTCCCGTCTGGTTCCCATGACATGCAGTCGAAAAGCCATAATGTATTATGGCAGTTCATGTTCATAAGAATTTTAACTTCAATTTTTCTTATGAAATTTATTCAGTTTATTTATTAGTATGATTTTGGTTCTCCTCCTGATAATAATGATTGTTCATTGTTGTGCCTGCTATGTACAGACTACATGTTGTTAATGAACAAAGAACTTGGAACTGCATCATACAGGGCGTCACTGTTTTCTACAGAACTCCTGAGGGCCTCCTCCAAGGGAAACTTCTACCCTTCCAGGTGGCCATTAATTCTCCCTATCACATATAGCTCTCCCAATCTGAACACATGTGGCGCTCTAATTTTTTTTCCTTAATTCTTGGGAAATAAACTTCCGCTTGAAGCAAGTGTGATACACATCGAACGCTAAAGTACTCGTGGATCGTGTCAAAATCTTGTATAATCTGGCGAATAATATTTTTTTCAAATCATTCGTCCATATAACAACCCTTCGATCTAGGTCATGAACGGAACCATCGGCCGTCCTCACACTCTGGTGTTCGTGTTCCGACTCGGTGTGCGCGTGGTCACATTCCTCTCTCACAGGGTAAACATTCGCGGGTTCCGGTCGTAGGAACATTTCTTTCACCAAGAAAGTCCTTTAATCGTGACACATACATTCTCCAAAATTGTTCATCAGGTCAATCCATGTTTGCTCAGGTATGAGGTATTATATAACGAATTTGATGAGGTTCGAAATGACGTGTTTTGTGCATTTGACTGAACGATTTACCGGAAACGGAAGTATACATTCCAAGAGCGATCGATTAGATATCGGTATCTCAAGGTGATTTCACTTGATATGGGCTATAAGCAGGGCTCCACACTAACTTTTTTTTTCAGTGGCCCGGTCGGGCCACTAAAATCCTTAAAATTCAATTTTTGGTGGCCCGAAATTGAAATTTGGTGGCCCCCCAAATAACAAAGAAAAACATTAAAAATTTGTACATTTACTCTTGCATGATATTTTAGTAGAAAAATAGGCTCTCAGGCCTAAAAATTTGTGCCAGACGGCGGGAATCTTTTTAGATTCTCGCAAAGGAATCCCTTGAGAATCCTAGATTCTCGCAAATATTTCATGATTGGGAATGATCTGGAGTCTCCTAGCAAGTTTTGTGAGAATCTTTTTTTTTTCTTGCATGTGTAGAGTGTAATAAATAAATAAAAACAAACACACTGTATGTCATAGTTTCATCATTAAAAGTTTTGCTTGCCCGAAAAAATAGTACTCTATGTGTGTGTGATGTATGTATTGTTTATGTAATCATTCACTTGGTATCAATTGTGTTCAATATCAATGTTTGAATTTGTATAACTCATATCATGTTAAGGATTCAGCAAGAGTAGGCCTATACTATGCATCTGGAGGCAATAAAAATTTCATGAGGTATCCCAAAATGTATTCCTCATATGTGAATGCACACAATTTTTTTATAAACCTAATGAAAAATGTTTGAAAATAAACAAAATAATGTAACATTTCAGTGTTTATTTCATTCCCCAAATTGCATAAATATTACATGGTTCTTATTCAAAATCATTTGAGATGATTTCCTGACAAGAAACACTTCTTCTAAAAACTTGAAAATTTAAATTAACAAAGTACTTCATAAAAGGGAACACAAGAGAAACAGACTAGCTAAGCCAAACCGCCAGGCAAGCCAGTGAACAGGACACCGTATCTGGCCATTCTCTGGGCCGCCAGCCAAGGCTAGATTTCAGTGGCTAGGTAGCCTATTGAGGTTGTTTCCAGCTGCTCCAAATTCGCCACTTTTTGACTCAACGCCCCCCAAAAATCAGGTTAGAATTTCAGAAACATAATTTCTTACACTCCTGTGACATATCTGTGGTTGAATTTATCACTTTCAAGTGTAGACATTTACCACCAAAATCGTAAGTTAGAGCTTGAAATACGATTTTTACCACACCATTTGAAACATGTGGGACTAAGCATTCACTGAAGAGCTAACTGGCACGAATTTGCCGATATCTATGCAACTTGTAGAACTTTAAAAAATGTCATATTAAACATTCTGCTCACCTTCTCTGCTACTTGCAGTAATTCTTTATTGAATTATTTCCAATATCTTTAAAGTTCTTGCAAAAATTTTTGGCGATCTTCATTTTCTTTTCTTGATGCAAACTTTCTCTTCCTGAATTAGTTGGAAGTGCACTGGCACTGCCATGCCTCGATAAATAATTCGACTTTCGCTCCCCAGGCCCGCTAATTTTGCGTCTTTGGAAAATCACATTACAAGCAAGAAATTGCTGGATTTTTACCTCGCCTTTGCTCTGCAAAAATGACCATTTATTTCTTTTACTGATTTGGTATTTTTTTAGGAAATTCGAGGCTGTATTAACTGCTGGCAATAAAGAATATATTCAGCTGTAAATTTTGCGGGGGCAAATTTTTAGATTAATCATTTTGAAAATCGGCGCGCTCCCGATAATTTTCCGACGGAGGCGATTTTGTAGCTGCGTTCTCCGTTTTGTAATAAGCAGCGCGGCGCCAATCTTTGCTTGCTGATTTTAGGAAAATTGACACGCAAGGTAATCCATTAATTTTTATCACAAAAATCACATTGACACTTTGAAATTTTAGTTGCCGATCGGGCCACCAAAACCTCCATATTTTGGAATTGTGGTGGCACATCCAATTTTGGTGGCCCCGGGCCACCGCTAGTGTCGAGCCCTGCTATAAGCGATAGGGAGAATTGTACGATCATCGATTTACTGATTGTTGCCATCATGGCCAGTCTTAAAATGTCTGCTGAGTGTGCATCCTGTCGCATCAATGGCAATCATTTTATCACTTCATTATGGTGAGCAATGCCTTTCAGTATATAAGATCACACACTACACGCAGGACAGGCAATTTCAATCAGGAGTTGGGCGTCCAGTGTTGGAAACCATGCCTAAGTGAGGGTTCATCAGTGTCGCGGCATACATGTACACCCGGGCATCAATCACAACGTCTTGGTCTTTGGCCCAGCCTGTCATGAAAGATAGAGCATAGAAATATGAATGTGTTCTAAAAAGGCATGTACCTATCTGCTATGGTAAATGCATGTGACAAACAAAGTTAACACATTTACAAATTATTAGAAAAAGACGTAAACACCCTCCTTTCACCCATAAAAAAGAAAATAACTCAGTTCACTAATGCTACAAAATGATGTGAGCAGCTTCATATAAGTCATGTTTAGGATTTTCAGATGATGTATAAAAACACCCCAAAAATAAAAAATAAAAAATAACTGATGCAATCACCCTGTCCCAGGCCAATGTGATTAGCTAGTCTATCATAACAATAAAACAATTACTCATATCATGTGAAGAAAAGATCATTTTTAGAAGGTCAGAAGTACTTGATGTGTGTCATTTACCTTGCAACCTGATAATTTTTTTTCACCTTCACATCATGATTACTGATACCAAGAGTAGTGGTAAGAATAGCACTAACAATATTTTTTAAACTAAGGGTAGAGGAGAAGGAGGAGAAGGATGGAGGAGGAGGGAGTAGTGGAAGTAGTAGAAGTACTGGAAGTAGCAGTAGGAGTAGTAGTCGTAGTAGTGATTGTAAAAGCAGTAGTAGTAATAGTAGCACAAGTAGTACAGTGAAACCTGCTCTAGCGACCACCTGTATAGAAGGAAAACCTGTCTGCAAAGACCACAATTTTGGTTTCCCTTCGAAAGTGCTTTTCATTGAAATGTGTGATAACAGGAACCTTTACTTAAAGACCATCTGCTCATAAAGACCACTTTTCTTGTCTCCCTTGGGCAGTCTTTATATACAGGTTTCACTGTATTAGTAATAGTAGTAGTAAGGTAGTAGTAGTAGTAGTAGTAGTAGTAGTAGTAGTAGTAGTAGTAGCAGTAGTAGTAGTAGCAGTAGTAGTAGTAGTAGTAGTACAGGGAAACCCCGTTATAACGAGGTTGTTGGGACCACTGATTTTGCCTCGTTATAACCAGTATCTCGTTGTAAACATACATATAATGTATCACATAATATAACATGTATGGGACTAGACATTAACTCTAAAAAGGCGTGGGGGGGGGGGCGAATCACCCCCCTAGACGTTTCGTGCAAAATGTCTGCGACGCGCGAAGCAGTTGCCACGGCGTTTCATGACTTTATTCTCTTAAATGTCGCGCATCTTTTGAGACCAAATTTGCGACGTTCGGGTACGCGGTTCCCAAGTTACGTAACATTTTGTACTTGCATGTCACCCCCAAAATCGCTCAAAAACGTGATTTTGTGTACATTTCCAATACAAATTGTGTTTTCAGCCAAAATTCATAAATGTATGATTATTTGTACTTTTATTGGTTGAAATTAATTAATTTTGTGCTGCTTATGACCGCAAAAGTGTCCCCTACAAATTTCAACAAAAAAACAATAGAAAACAAAAGGTTGAAAAAACAAAGAAATACATAAGAAATTTGAAAAAACAATAAAATACATAGGAAATCAATTTTGATTCTGGATTTTTTTCAAGTACACTTGTTAAAAATGCTAAAAAGAGTGTCCAGACACAAAAATTTGCAGTTTTGTAGCTTTAATTTATAGCTTAATTATGATTTTATGCATAAATTAGCATAATTAATTGATATGAAATTAATTCCTGGTAATTAACTATACAGTCTTGTAGATTACGTGATGGGTAACGTGCGTGCTGATTTTCGGCATGATCGCGCGATTGACGGTTGAGATCTCTGATTAGGGTTAAACCCATCTGTTTGCACTTCTCCCTCCTGTTCTGCACCAAAACTATAAATAGAAGGATGATTATTTTTTATGTATATTATCCAAAGTAATAAAGAAAACTGGATCTCAAAATAAAGCAGCAAACTTCATCATCGCTCGTAACCTGCGTTGTCTACTATGCACGGCTTTGTGTGTGTGATGGGTTAATGTACCGTGTGCAGTAGTGTGTATTACACACACACTCACACTTGCAGATGAGTCGGGACTTCATGTATTGTGGCTGCGTGGCATGCTATCATGATGAACTGCGATGCACTCTGAAACGATTTGGCAATTTTTGCGTTGCCAAAATTTAGAATTTGGTCAGCGCACTTCCATTTCCTCATTTTTGGTGATCCGCGTAATCGCGGATCACCATAGATGTTGTACGAAATTTTTTTCTTTCTATGTTTGTTTCCTTCATTTATGTTTCTTTCTGGTCAGCTTTTTGTTTCAGACGATACTCCAGAACGAAGTAGCCGTTAATAATCATGTAATTAGCATAGTTATGCACTCATGTTAATAACCTGGGACATGGTAACCACCAGTCAATGGTGAGATAAGCCACTATGACGATCATATTGGTAAAAAAAGTTAGGACCTTAGGCCTACATTTGCGATCATTCTCGAACCGTTGCTGCGGCGTCGAATAAAATAACCAAACTTGGCAAGGCTCAAGTTCAGGTCATGGCGTCCATCTTTTGGTCAAACCACTGCGGCTGCGCTGCGCGTTCTTTTCACATGCGTTACCGGGCGCGTCAAAATAAATAAAAATGCTCCAAATGACTTCTCAGTAACGGGCTACTATATGGCTTCAGGTCATTTGGAGCATTTTAGGTGCACGTGCTACCGCGCGTCTTTCGCGCGCACCCCTTTCCCGACCGAATATCGTCGTTTTTTCGATGGATTTGTATTTCTGACTGAATTCTCCATCAATTAGAGCCCTTTCCCGACAACTAGGACCCAAAATATCGCTTACAAGTCAAAAACCGTAAATGCGCGCGCGTTACGCGCGTAGTGAATAATGGGCATTTT